>SZWC01001109.1:176268-181268 GCA_023375785.1 Penium margaritaceum
CCCCCCCCCCCCCCCCCCCCCCCCCCCCCCCATGAGAGCCGGTCGTAGGCGCGGTTCGACAACAAACGACCCAAAATTTCATCACATACGGTCTTGTATGATTCAGGGCGACGGTGGTACAGCCGCTTTCGCGCACACGGGCTCTACTTACCGCTTCGAGGAGCACAGCGCCTCCAGTCCCAGCACCTCCAGTCCCAGCACCTCCAGTCCCAGGACCTCCAGTCCCAGGACCTCCAGTCCCAGCGCCTCCAGTCCCAGCACCTCCAGTCCCAGCACCTCCAGTCCCAGCACCTCCGCACTAACAACTTCGAGAGAAGAAAGAAAACGTCGCTGCACCAAAACAACACAAGAAGAGCAGACAAGAAGAAAAGGAAAAAAAAGAAGGGCTCACCCGTCGGCCTGTTTCAGCGCGATTGTCGTGCTCCCGCTCTCGCACGAGAGCTCCGCCCACCGTTCGGAGCAGCACACCACCTTCATGCCCAGCCCGTCCGCGTAGAACTTGGCCGCCTGCGGCACGTCGCGCTGCAGCAGCAGCACGTGCCGCAGCGCACGCACCCCTGCTCCCCTGCTCGACGCCATCCTCAACACGCGCGAGCGCCCGCAGCGGTGCTCGACCGCGTCTCCTCGACCAGAACTACGCAAAACATTTCCGCAACACCGCGCGGCCGATACCGTCCTGCAGTGTTCGACAGCATGTTCGGCCACGGCCTGATCGAAACGTTTTCCCAGAGGCGCTGTGGGGCACAGCCTTACACCAGCGACTGCGTCAGCGCTTTCAGTGGGACGTCGCGCGGCTTGTCCTGTTCTGCGGCTCGTCCTCTTGTGCGGCTCGTCCTGTTCGTTGAAGGGGGCGGCAGCGCAGAACGAGGCCTCGGCCCGGGTCCACTCTCTGTGGTCGGTGTCGCACAGAACCAACTCTACCCACCGCGACCACCCGCGGTGAGTTGAGTCTTCTAGGCTGTTCCCCAACTTGGGATTCGGTGGTAGGAAGTCAAATTCGTTCGTTTGGCGGCAGGAACGTGTTTCACTTCCGAAGTAAAATTCGGGATTTGAACACCGTTCCCTTGTACACTCCAAACCCTTTTCGCGCGTACTTTGCAAATCGATGCGAAAGTAGTATAGCCGTTCCTCTTTGAGCAGATTCGAACTGGAGACCCGTTACCTGACAGGCGCGTGCGTCATGTTGGCGAGCCGCGTGCTACGAATCGCGCCCTGGAGTCGCAACAGCAATTTGGCACAGCCGCACGCTACGAAGAACGTTGTTCGCCAAGTCCTAGCAGCTATGAATCCATGGCCATTCTTCCTCACTTTCCTAAGCAACCACCATGGACTCACAGCGGTCACGTGCTTCGGCACGGCAGACCCTCATACGAAGAGCTATTGAGCTACGAGCGCAGTTAATCGCCCTCCTGCGAGAGCTAATGTTCGACATTGTACGTCGATTGCTCCACCGTCTCCGCCGACAACCCATGCTCAATGGGGCACTGCCAGGCCCAGCTTGGATGGAAGATCTTAGAGACGGACACCCACAGCGTTTACTCAATGTCGCACGCATGTCATTTCCCTCATGGACAGCAATCACAGGTTTTCTACGCCGTTCGACGACACCCGTGTCTCCGTGGAGGAGAAAGTGCTCATGTTCCTATAGTGTGATTGCTTCGGCATGACCGTTCGCCAAGTTATGGAGCGTTTCCAACGTGGTGCGCCTACGGTGTGGCGCGGAATACGTGATTGCGCCCGTGGCCTCGTCTCCATCTCCCCGCAAATGATCCAACTACCCTCGGCCATGGCGCAAGGTCCGCATCACTACCTACCATGGTCCGAGCACTGTGTAGGGGCAATAGATGGAACCCATGTCCCAGTGGTGGTACGCAGTTCCCCTCGGGGGGCATACATAAATCGTCACCACCACGTAACCCAATATATTTTGGCAGCGTGTGACCACAACCTGTGCTTCACCTACGTCAGCGTCGGATGGGAAGGCAGCGCCCACGACGCCAGGATGTTTGCGTCTGCCGTCCGCCATGGATTCCGTCTCCCTGCCACCAAGTTCATGCTTGCGGCCGCAGCATTCCCAGACACGCACGGCATCATGCCGCCGTACCACAGGGTACGGTACCACTTATAAGAATGGGGACCGGGACAACAGCGACCTCAAAATAGGGAAGAGCTTTTTAATAGACGACATGCATCTCTACGATCATGCATTGAACGTGCATTTGAAGTCCTCAAGGCACGGTTCCGCATCTTACATGGCATGCCGCATTTCGAAGATGAGTTTCAGGGCACGTTAATCCTTGCATGTTTTGTATTGCACAACATGATCACCAAGGTGGATGCGTTAGACATATCATTGGACTCTGTGGCCGACAATGCAAGCTTAGGAGTGGGGGTGGACGACAATGCTCGTGGCCGTACAAGATGGTTGCGTAATACAATAGTAGATCAGATATGGCAGGCATATGTGGAGAGGGAAGAGAGCGACGACAGTGAGTCACAATCAAGTGCATCAAGTAGTCTCTCCCTTTATTGAAAAGCATTCATTTAGTACATCTAAAATGAAAGCGGTCTTCATCATGTATATTCTCCCCCTCCGCTAAGAGTCATGCTACATTTGCAACTGCTTCTCCCATGACCTGTAATCCCCCAACTTCACACTCCTCCGGGGAGGGCATGCGACTAGCCACCACCCCTTCTTCCACCTCCACCTGCACACCACCACCATACATGCTGTTGGCTGCCATGGGTGCGGCCCCACCCTTGCTACCTGGCTTGTGTTTACCCCCGAGCACATGGCAGATGACCTCTTCACGTAAGAAACCACTAGAATATACGTACAACTCACGGAGGTCGTCCGTGCACAGGCGATCCAGTAGCACCAACTTGGAGTCCGCATGAAGAGCGGGGTCCTTGTCGGCGGTATGGACTGCCATGCCCCACGGGGTCTTGGGCCCGTCATCCCGAATGACGCATTCCAGCTTCGCAGCACCCCGTAGGACACGCTCGACCCTCTCAATCTGGCGCTCCATGCTCGGCCGACGACGCACGCGGCGCCTAACATCATCATCCGAGGTTGGAGGACCATTAGTGTCAGTCTCCGGCGGAGCTGCGTGCGGTGCAGGATCAGTAGAAAGTACGTTGTCCCCAGCTGCCTTATCAGGGTAGAACAACTTGGTTGCCAAGTCGTACCACGGTAGGCGCATGCCGTGAAGCTTAGTAAGCTACGGGGTCGCGCGCTTTATTTCTGCCCACTTGTTAGGGTGTAGGTCAATCGGCCATGACTGCCGATTGAGCTGAATGCCGCTGCGGCCAAGGAGGTCACGAGCATGGCGCCACACCTTGCCAATGTTGGCCAGCCGACTCTTCACCTGCATCGCCGATAGTGGTTCTGCAAGGTTCCACGACAACGTGAGCTTCTGGGCAACTTCCTCATGCATTTTTACTAACCACCCCCACGTCTGATGATTGACGTCCCCAAAAGCAAGGCAGTTCTTGAGAATTACGATGTCACGCTCCGGGGTCCACCAACCTTTCCCGAGCCCGCCGGCCATGGTGGAGTCGGACGTAGTCGTCTTGTCGTTGTCCATGACCTGCGGAGCCGGCTTGGCCACAAGGGTGGGCTCCATGGCCTCCATTTGGGCGGCCAAGGTCGTTTGGCTCACGGAGGGACACTAGCGGCCTCGGCACCTGGACGCCACGGCGCTCAGCGTCGGTGCGGTCGACCCCAACGCATGGCTGGTTGTTGTAGCGCAGCTTGGGGTCCATTTCCTCCTCAGCCTCGGCCAAGTCTTCACCACAAACGATGCGCCAAAGAAGGCGTCCGGAAGCATGCGCCTCACGGACCATGCAGCGGAGCTTGCGGCGCGACTCCTCAATGGTGGGCGTGGGTCCGTTGGGGAGGTTGGAGAGACACGGGGTGAGATTCGGCAACGATGCATGGGCAGAGGGCAAGTTGATGGACTGAGTGGGCGTAGAGCAAAAGGGAGGTGGAGGGGTCCATGGCCAATGAGCGTCTGAAGTTACCGTTGAGGTGGTTGACGAATGAGTTGCGGGTGGCGAGTAATGGCCCCTCCCCCTTCTAATAGTCAGGCGAGAAGCCCACCCCACGAGCGGCGTACGAGCAGCGCTGCGCCGATGGCGCCTCGATGATGGCTTGACGCGCTATGCATGCACTATGCATGCCTCGTTTGAATGTCCAAATTTGAAGTTCAAATTTGGGCACAAAACATTACTACATCACATCGTCCGGTTAAACAAAATGAAGATCGAAAATGTTAAAAACAATCTTCACTTCGAAACTAAGTATCTGAAGGCGTCAAGCGCAAAGTAGCCAAAAAAGTGACTTCGTGAAGCAAAAAGTGTACGCCCTCCGTACGATGGCTTCCAAAGCCAGCATGGATTCGGGGGGAAAGCGATTCCCGCTTGCCGAGGCACATGCCATTGCACACGTAAGCGTTGACCCCTGCCATGTCATCTCCCCGAACCACATCCCGCTCGATTTCTTCACCTCTAACTTCTAACTTCGAAGTTGAGGAACAGCCTATTCGTTGAGCTTGTTGAACTCATTTGTCGCAAACGCGTCGCACGTGCTTGATTTTTTTTTTTTTACTCAATGGAGCACAGTTTCTGTGTTCAAGTCTAACAGCATCCGCTCACGAGTGGCATGCACATTTGAAACACTTCTTGTGGGTTAAAAAGTAACCCTTGTACATTACGAGAAAATAGCGCGCCCCCTTGCTTCATCCAAAGCGCCACGCTATCTACTAGCTAATGTTTATCTACATCTCGGACATTAAATCACAGCATTTTCACCTTAAGCCCCAAATGTTCCTCAAATTAGTCAAAGAGAATAACTTTCGAGAAACCCCCTTGAATTATCTACGGTATCTGTGTTTTTATTGAGGTTTGGGCTAACGCTCGGCCAAAGAAATTTCCTTTCAACAAAGCAGGTAGTTAGTATCCCAGAAATTTCAGCGTCTGCAAAAACAGTTTTGCGGGAA
>SZWC01001109.1:186268-211700 GCA_023375785.1 Penium margaritaceum
GTAGAAAGGAAGAAAAACCACCCACTTTTGTATAAGGAGAAAATCTAAGCTAGCATCTTCTACTAAGGGGATGATTCATGAGAGGCATGAATCATTTTAATGGGTACTATGAGTTATAGGATGGATCCGAAAGTGTGTTGTTAAAGACGTTAGAGGTAGTAACTGAGTGTACTTTGGTTAATGACCCGAAACTTACGAACTTGATTATGTGTGTACCAAAACTTCCATTTCTTCATGCAATCATTTTTCACAAATCATCCACATACATACATGCCAACAAAGATCACATTTAATCTATTTGTACAAACTGATAATGTTTTTTGGCTGTATGTGATGTTACATTTTTTGGACAAATAGTCCATGTTCACTTGTTTGTTCACTTCCCAAAACAATTGTTGATACAAAGCTTTGAAAGTGAGGCTATTGGTCATATATGCATTAAGGTGAGAATATGTAAGGTCAAAGGTTTTCTATTGTAATGAAATATCAAGAGATGATTTGGAAGTATTCATGATCACATCTTTGTTTCCACCAAGTGTTTCCTTTGCCAGAATGCAAAAAAGAAGAGCATTCACTCTGTGGGGTTATTTCAATGGAATACTCACAAGTAAGAATGTAAAACAAATGTTGTGATAAGAAAAATGGCTTGATAATGCATGAAGAATTGAATGACATCTTTTACTCCACCGTATGAACTATAGACACATATTTCCTTCATTGATGATAAGGCAACCCCGATTTCCCACTTGAAATCATCTGGTGGCTATGCACAAGAGGGTATCGTTTCCACGGATATGAAGGAGCAAGCTTTGCCACATGGGAATAATTGTGAACCTAGGAAGAAAACATCAAACAAATTCATGCCAACAAGTAAGTCGTAAAGATGTCATCATCAAGAGGAGGCAAAACAAAAACAAATTCTTGATCAAGAAGTTTCTTTAACTTGAGAGGCAAAGGATTTGGAAAGGGCCTTGAACCAAGATATACTTTTCGTATCAATCCTTCAAGCATATTGTTTGGGGGAGTACATTGGGTGAAAGGGCTATGACACAAAGGTTCATCACATGTATATGCACAATAGGGAGGTCTGCTCCTCTGGAATTGTTAAAGAAAAGGAAAAAAACAACATTCATCCAAGACTATTTCATACATGAGCACATTCAGTGCCCATACTTTGCATTGGTTTTTTTGCTTTTGTAAAGTAATTGTTTTCAATGATGTCATATGGAGCTTGTTACTCACATAGAAAGTCACTCCATTCTCAGGGAATTGAACAAAAAAAAGGGCATACAAGAACTGGTGTTTGTGGTAAAACGGAAAACAAGTTATATCTAGAGTCAAGAATGTGGTTCGATGATGTTGTCTTCACAGGTTTAGAAGAGTGCACTCAGGGTAAGGTCACAGAGAAAAGCCTTTCCTTTGCAAATTCCATAATGGCATTTTCCCATTGGAGAAGGAAGCATTTTTAAACTAAGGAATCTTCAAGAAGGAAATTATTCCATAGCAAAGGGTCGTCATTGTTGAGGTTAAGATTGTAGAATGCTTCAAAGTTTTGGTGACATTACTCAAGTTGCTTAAGATGTTTCAAGGTACTCAAGTGTGATGTCCATAATGCACATGGCTCATATATGTGGGAGTGCAGTGTTAGAATGGCTTGCTCTTGTTTAATGAGAGTTGGGTTGTGGCAAGAGGTAATGGCCAAGTACTATGATGGGCCAAGATCCAATGTACGGGAAGGGTGAATCCACAACAACCAAGCTTTGCGAGAGTGCATATGTTGTCTCAACTTATGACACGAAGTGTTGATTCACTTCTTTCTAATTTTTTCATTACTAATGAAGTTGATGATGGTGATCGTCAAGTTAGACATGGTGGTGGGAAAAAGAGGAAGTGGGTTCTCTTGTTAAAGGAAAGCAAAGATGGTAAAGATGGTAAGAGTAACTAAGAAGTCATCTTGTGCTTGATGGGAGGTGTTATTGTTATGCCGGTCAGAAGTGAGGTGGTTCACAGTTAAGAACAAGACTGGTCACTTTTCGCAAAATTGAGATTAGATGGGCTATTTTGAGAAGTGGAAAGCGTACTTCGTTGTTACAAGTGTGGGAACTCAATGCTGAATATAAAAGATGCTATTGTGAGAAAATGAGGCACAGTCAAGCCGTTTAGGATTTTGGCGCTCTTGGTAACGCAACACCATGCTCTGATTTGTCAAATCGAGAAATCACTCGTTCGTTCATTGGGGTCTTTGAGTTTGAAGAGTTGGTTCGTGAGGTTTTTCAAAGTCGCTCAAGAGATCATTGCTTGCAGTCTGAAGGGCTCCAAAACTGTCGCAAGTAGGTTCAAGCAAGTTTCGGAAATGTCCAAAAAAGGGTCTTTATTGCCTGAGAGTTCTGGAGTATTTGGAGGAATTCCCCTCAATCGCGGAAAGAGATTTTTGCGACTAAGTCGTGAAATAGGTCAGGGGTGGCGAGGTAGAAAAAAGCTTGCTCAAGGTTTGGGCCTCGTGCATGCCTGTTTGGCATAACAGTTATGAAGTCGAATTATTGGCTTTAGAGGAAACACATGCAAAAGTAAGATCCTAGGTTCCATCATAATCAATGGTGGGAATAATTTGAACACTTCGAACAAGTTATCTGAAGTGACTCCAATGGAAGGGGGTCTAAAAGAAATGATAAATAGATATAAGGGCCCCCAAAACACTCAAGGCAGACATTTCACCATGGACGTCCAACCAACCCCATCATGGAGTGTGGAGAGGAGATATTGAACAAGAAATAGATCGACATACGAGTGGAGGAAAAAATTTATGTGATCAATGAAACTGTGGATCTTAAGGGGGAGGGAGAAATGTGGGTGACAAATTCCATGAACAATAGCTTGACGGACACAAGAGCACAACAGTTGAATGGCAAGTATAAAGAGGACACATGCCAAGGGACTGGCTTGATGAACACAGAAGGTGATTCCATTGCTACTTTCTATGTGTCCATTAATATTCAATGGACACATGTCATGAAGAACTCACACACGCTGTAGGAACAAGCCACTTCAAACAAGAAAAGCATGTCTAAGGACTTGTAGGACCTCATTTTGTCAAGGAGAAGGAAGAGGGCTGAACACATCGGATAGAAATGCGACAAAATTATGTGAAGATTTGAGGAGATGGTGTGTACGATTTGTTGTTGTGGGAAAAAATCATTTTTCTGGACTTGTGAATGCTTTTACAAATGGGTTGAGAACTTTAACTATAACCTTTGTGATGACTTTTTAGGCCGTTCAAAGAAGGGAGGTTTGTATGTATTGCACAACGCTAGAACTATACCCTTTCTAGAATTGAGGGTGCATTGCACATGGATAGAGGTGTTTTATGGGATTGTTTTAAATCATAAATCACCCGATTACACTTGGACTTTAAATCATTACAGAATATTTCCTCAATTTTAGGAATGTATCCTTCTTATTTTGGGAGACTTTCCTACATTGACTTCTAGATTTGTAGGTCAATACTTGAGAAGCAAATGGGGTATAGAAAGACGACGCTTGTCTTTCACTTAGTGATGGGTTGTAAAGGAAGATTAATTGGATTTTTGCCAAAGAAATGGTTGGTCATGGATGGAAAAGTCTGATGTAGAAACCTATGCTAATAAACATAATTCCATTGATGCCTGAGATGTATGGACCATGTTGTGGTTGAAGAGCATTGATGCATGTGGTATAGAGGCGTTTTTAAGTGAAACATTTGAGGACTTGGAAGGGTTAATCAATTTCACCGTGAAAAGGTACTACAAATTTCAAGAGCATATTTTGAAAGTCATTGTCTGAGTAGAATTGAGTTGAAAAGTAAAAAGGATAAGACAATCTTAACATTTTGTTTTGGTAGGAACAAACCAGATGGCAAAGGAAATCATGCCGGTTGGTAAGGTGTGCAATCATACATTGGCACGTAGTTTCTTTAGTTTTGGGATATTAGATAGAGAGAAAATGCAAGGCTTCTCTTAGCTCAATTTAATAGACAAGATCTTCTTTGGATGAGCAAAGGATGGCCCTATGAAGTCCATTGTGTTGTAAGAAATAGATGTTGATATGCAAAAAATCCGTGCCAAAAGGATGTGAGGAGTAGATGATTGTGGTGATGGGGATGTATGTATGGTCCACGAGATTGATGAGCGTACAAAGGACTCTTTCATAAATATAGAATCAATCCATTTGACTTGATAATAATGTACTAGAAATGTGTATGTGAATTCAAAGTTATTCTGGTACAAGGTGTGGATGGCATCATTGAGAGGTTGAGAAAGAGTTGTGTGGAAGGATTAAGGAAGAGACTCGTTGAAGCATGATATTGTGGGATTTGTATCGAGAGGGTTGTTTGCGAAAATATTGAAATCACCCCCAACTATGAGGTACTCTTCAAGAAGGGGGATTGATTCAGAGATGGTCAGCAATGGAGGTTAGGATTGGGTGGTGTTGTGGAACAATTTGATCCGTAAACCCAATTGATGTTTTATGATTATCAAGCTTTACATTGTTTCAGCCAAAATGAGCAAACAGGTAGGATCATTCATTGAATGTGCTCACCTCGGTCTGATTATCCACAAACGGGACTCCCTTGTTTGGTGTGGTTGTGTGGATGACATGTGTTAGGGGAAGAGTGCATCAAAGGTGTTGGATGTTGAAGTCTAGGTGGAGACGGGTGTAAGTGATGATCCATGGTGCAACTTTGTAGAATTGAAGGAATGTATCCAGAAGGGTGTTTTTCCTTTTCAATAAAAGTCATTTGCATTGAATACAAAATCTTTGAAATAGGTACGATTAGTTTTAGGGGCTTGTCTTATACAAGCCATTACACAATAATCTTAGGTCAATAAGGTTTGTATGTGAAGGACGGGGTGAATATTTGTTTTTCCATTGTTTACCCATTTTGTTTGGTTTGTCTTTATTTTTAGAAGTGCAAGGACAAGAATTGGAATAAGAAA
Organism: Penium margaritaceum; assembly: GCA_023375785.1. Classification (NCBI taxonomy): domain Eukaryota; kingdom Viridiplantae; phylum Streptophyta; class Zygnematophyceae; order Desmidiales; family Peniaceae; genus Penium; species Penium margaritaceum. Next base: position 191,242 of record SZWC01001109.1, read on the forward strand.
GTAAATGGAAAAGGAATAGACCATAAGTGGAAAAGATATTTTTAAGGTTTTTGCGCGTTTGGAGTCATAAAGGTTCGTATCTATTTTATGGCAGTTCACAAACTTGTATGGTATTTGTGTTGTGAAGGTCGTGATGAGAAGTTATGAAGCTAGAATTCACAGAACTATGCATACGTGTTTGGACATTAGTTGTGATGCTTATAAGCCACGGATGTAGGAGTTTGACAGAGAAATTCATGGGAAGGGAGGTGGAACACATTATAAAACTGTGGGTGCGATGGTTGGAGGGTTTGGAGCCGGCGTGTGGAAAACCGTCGGGGTTGGAGAAGCAAGAAGACTAACGATGGGAGGAGAAAAGCCTGCTCTAGCCTGTTTTAGGCAACGATGAGCCATGTGTGGGTGTGATGGGGCAAGGTTAAGAGCCAATGCCGGTGAAGGAGGGGGTGGGAGTAGCAGTATATCCGCTAATGTTTTGTGGTCACACACCTGCCATTCCTTCCTAGGAGTGGTGGTCAGCCCCGTATGGGTGTGATGGGGAAAATTCTGCACCCTATGTGCGCAAAGGGAGCTACAGTAATGTGGCTTAATTCTACAATTCCATGCCAAAATGTTTCTTTCCAACCTAACGCATCTCATTAGAGTTGCTACATTTTCTTACACTGAAATGATAACAACTTTGTAACAAAATATCAATGGCGTCACACAATTTGTGCATACATCCTAGGTAACTCTCCACATGTGACAATGATGCAAGTCTTTGGTAGGAAATGGTTGTGCCGTACTAGCAAATAGTGTTTGTATGGATTGTATTACAAACATAAATACCTAAAAACAACTTTCAACTGGATAGTTTTTTCAAATACTAAACGTGAGATTCACTTCACTTCACACATTTGCGTGAAACTTGCCTTTACCAAGATATGACACGACACAAAAGCTGCCCATAAGGGAAAGTCCTGCTTGCAATGTCATTTCTCTTTATGATTCGATAGAAAGTTAGTGTGAGATGGTAATCATTCCTGCAATCGTGTTGCACCCACCAAAACATTGGAGCACATGGTGTTTCTATAGTAGCATGTTTGATAAACATTGCTATTGGTCCACAAAATAAATGGCATCATAGCTTGCTTTGGTTGCATGATTCTTTGTAGTTGCACTTAAGTGGCTTGCTTAGAATTTTTTGGTAGACATTACACCAACTTCATGTAACTTGTTTTTAAACAAGCAATGGATAAAACTGTTGTAATCATGTAGGATCTTTTTTCTCAAAACATCTAACACTCAATGGATCAGATTGAAGAGACCAAATGTGCGACTTGAGTGTGGCTTGACCACGTTGATCGACAATCAAGTTGCCTAAGGTTGGCACCTTTTGCCATGTAACAAAGTCCATCAATTGTTTTCCAAAGCATAAATAAGCACAAAATAAGGAACCATTGAGTACATTGAGGGTGAAAATGTTTAAGTCAGCATGTGTGACATACTTTGAATTTACAGTTACGACAAGTCCTTAGTTCCCAGTTTTTCACTTGCCAAATCCAGGCAAGAATGCACCCAAGCCCTAAACCTATGCCCCAAAATTAATGAACATGATCATACATCCATTTTATTGCTTGCTTCTTATAGAAGGTATCTGACATTGCGCCCTCGCATACGATGTAGAAGACATCTGACCTTATGAGCAAATTCACATCGTTATCTCCATGTCCAGAATCATTAATTGATAGGTGAATCAAGTTTACTAATATCATAATCATTATTTCTTAGTTTTAGCAATCCAACCAATAAGGTGGAATGAATTCATGAACATATGAATGATTCCAGTATAAGAAGAAGGAAAACTGTACACGTTACTTGAGTGAAACCAAAGAAAAGATAGGTTATGGCTAGATAATTCCATGTACACTTGTCCCTATTTTTATTTCACCAAGTTACACCAAATAATAACAGCTGTACTCAAATACCGTTAAGCTCAACTAGTTAAAAATAATAAATGAAAGAAGGCTAATGGGTCTATGTGATGTTAATGATACAACCACTTTGGGAATAGATTTACGCATTCAAAAGGAAAGAAACAGGTCCATTTCTTTTTAGTGAGGTTCTCAACTTTTCAACTTTATCTAGGAGTTGAAACAAAAGTATCATTTGATGAATTTGACTGGTTTGCAATGTGTATGAAAATGCTTAGGAGAATGGCATGAAAGGTTCACATAACATGTGTGGTGATGGTACAAAGATTGGCAGTTTAAAAGCAAAAATAATCAACGATGATGTAAGGGTGCTCTCTTAACTCACTCAATTCTGGCAAATAAATTAAGGAGCACACAAAGAGAAAGCCTCGTAAGTTTATGAGTTGGTGTTGCTCACTTGAATGTACTGTCATTATATCATAGGATGAAGATCAAGGTTCGATTTCATTAGTCCACGACTTTCAACTCACCTTTTTTGCATGTCATAACTTCTATATTTTCACAAATGGTTGCCAAACATTCCATTTTGAAAATTGATAGCACATAAGATAAAATGAGAAAATACATTTTGTTTCACAATTTCAAAGAAACTCATTGTAAGGAACTTGAAACATTTGCAAGAATGTCATATTTTTACCTTTTCTCATGGTTCCAAAGATAACAACATGGACTTTGAGATACTACCTCAAAATAATGGCATCAACATATGACATAATGTTTTATCATAATGGTTCAAGACCCAACTCTGATCTATAACATATTGTTGAGTCCGTTGATAAGCTAGAAAAGATAATGAAAAAACTATTAGACTAGGTTGTGGAAACCTAAGTTTTCCCCCTTCACTCTTTCATGTAGCAGCTTCATATAATGTTTCACTTCCCCAAGTTTTGTTTTGGAAGTGATGATTAGGTATTTACACTGAGGCAATCACCCAAAGCGACCAAGTATAGCAAGAAGGTATTGTCAACATGTTTTTCAGTGTTCATTAAGAAAACTCACTAATCTTATGGATTTGTACCTCATAATCAAGACAAAAACACCGTGGGACATGAAGAATTTGTTGAAACATTGTTACACAACTACAATAACATGTGTAAGTTCTCATGTCTTCACCCTGAAAACTGTTTCTTTAGAAAAGCATACGTGATGCACATTTATTGTCTTCATTTGAAGTTTCATTTCATTGAATCAAGCCAAGTAACTAAGAAAAAAAGTTATTCTAAATGCAAAACAAGGAATTCAACAAAGTTTAAAAAAAGCAGGTAACCTAGAAAGGAATGGTATCACAAAACTATTCTATCCTTCCTTCTTTCCTATAGAACGTTTTAATAGGATTCTACCATTTTATGTATCCACCGCAGTAACCACAAAACACTATGAGCTAATCCACGTGTAGGCTCATCTTTCATGGGATGTGCTTTGCTAGCAAATCTGAGGTGACCGAGATGTTTTGAAGAATAAAACTTATATTTAAGAGGACGATGTTTTATTAGCAAACATCTGTCACAACTCATCCTATCTTTCTTTTGATGTTTCAATCCTTGCCAAACATGTTGCTCCATAAACTCGTTGTAGTCAATCCTTGGATGAATAATCATCCATGCTATCTGAAAATCGTTTTCTTTTACGCAAATGTAGCAAGTAGCTCAAAGTAAATAAATGAAACTTACCCTTCTAGAACACAAAGGGGAACTTAAGAAGACATGAAAAAACATTGATTATTGGTAAGATTTTACATGTTGTGTGGATAAACAAAACATTTTTCACACAATATCCAATGAAATGCTATGTTGAAATTCCATTCCTTCCGCCCTAAGATGATAGTGTTGCGCTCTTTGAAAGTGAAATGGTTCACAGTTGAAAACACGATTTGTCACTTTTCATACAATAGGGGTTAGATGGGTAATTTGGAGAAGTGGAAAGCATACTTCGTTGTTGCAAGTGTCAAAACTCGATGTTGTATATACAGAATACAAGTGCGAGACAATGAGGCTCGGTTGAGCTGTTTAGGATTTTGGTGATTCGTTTGATGCAAAGCTGTGCTGAAATTTGTCGAATTAATAAGTCCCTTGTTAGTTTGTTGGGGGTTTCAAGACTGAAAAGATGATTCGGGAGGTTTGTTGAAGCCACTTGAGAGATCATCGCCCGTAGTCTTCAGCTCTGAAGAAGTGTCGCGAGTAGGTTCAAGCAAGTTCCGGAAATGAGAGGTAAAGGTTCGTCATCGCGTAAGAGTTTCGTGGTACTGGAATGAATTCCCCTTGAGGGCGGAAAAAAGATCCCCGTGACTAATTCACAAAGTAGGCCAGGGGTGGCGAGCTAAAAAATACCTTGCTTGAGGTTCTCGCCTCGTGTATGCTTGTTTTTCATAACACTTCCCCCCCCACTAGCCGCGTCTCTCTAGCGCACTATCACTGTGTGGCCAAAGATGGGCTTTGTAGCTGTCGATGAGGGGATCGACGTCCAAGCATTGGTTGTCCAACATCCACCTGTTGTGTGACGCATCGTAGTTTCTCCATTTGACTAGATACTGATCTTCTCCTCTACGCCAACAGTGATCAAGGATTTCCTCAACCTCAAATTCATGGTCACCATCTACGTTCATGGGTGGCGGTGCGAGTGCCAAGCAACACAAAAATCTTTGGTTGGGTCAGCAAAGTGCCAAATTTTGATAATGTGGAAGATTGTGTGAATCTCCATGTTCTCGCGAAATTGGCGTTTAGCGACATTTGGAGTTCCCATCTCCAAGATGTTGAAGGGCCCAAGCCATTGTGGTTTGAGCTTTGGGTTGCTTGATCCGCGGAGTCTCACCACTGCGGAGGTAAACAACACCCTATCTCCAGATTTAAATTCCTTGGTTTGCCGATGCATATCGACCTATCGTTTCATGGCTGCTTGAGTTTTTGTGAGGTTTTGACGAGTTTCCTCTTGGACGGCAAAAATTATTGTCTACGTGTGTTGACGGAAGAGATGTCACTTACATTCTGCAAACCAATCAGGGTGGTTGCTTCTGCTCTCCACACCACCTCAAATGGTGTTTTTCCTGTTTCGACAAATGTTGTTGAGTTGTATGCAAACTCGGCAATCAATAGTTTGACTATCTAGTCAGTTTTGTGAGGTTCGCGGAAGGTTCAAAGGAGTCGTTCAATTGTTTTGTTGGTTTGCTTGGTTTGTCCATCGGGTTTTGTTATGAAACGCCATTGAAAGTTGTAGTCGAATCCCATACCTCTACATAAAGTCTTGCCAAGATTATCTTGTGAACCGCGCATCTCAATCAATTGTGATTTATCACGGTATGCCATGCAGTCGAATGACCTAGTCAAGAAACAATCGTGTTGCTTTTTTGGGGGTTACATCCGTAGTGGTCGTGATGAAGTGTACCATCTTCAAGAACCTGTTGACGACGAAAAATATGGCGTCATAATCTTTCCATGTGACTGGAAAACATGTCACAAATTCCATGAAGATGTCGGTCCACGGTTTCTCCGGTATCGGTATTGGTTGTACCAAACCAAGGGGTTTGGTTCCTTGACTCTTGTGTCTTGAGGATGTGTCACAGCTTCTGCAGAAATTTGCAACGTGAACTCCCATCTTGTCTCACCTATAGTACTTGGCAAGTTTCTTCAGGGTCTTGTCGGCTCCGAAGTGGCCATCTCATGCAATGCTGTGGCATTATTCGAGAAACATGCATTGTAGCTCCTTGACATCTGGGAGGAAGAACTGATTTTTCTTTTCTCTTTGCCAATAGGAGGCTACGAGGTGAAATTTTGACTTGTCGTAAGCCCCTTGATCTTCGTATCCACATGTGAAGAATCACGCCATGTAGGGGTCAGCTTGAATGTGTAGTGCGTTGACTAACACAAGATTGGGTCGATGACTGAGCGCGTCCACTGGATTTATTCCTCTACACCAATACTCAGTTTTGTAGTCAAAGTTGGACTTAAGGAACTCCATCTATCAACTTTTGTCTTCGACTGAGGTTCGGCCACATTTTTGCATACTTGAGGGCGTGGTGGTCAGTTAAAACCACACATTTGCGACACTAAATAATGTAGCGTCAAGTTTTGAAAGCGTTAATAAGTGCAAGCATTTCTTTCACGTGGACGGCATAGTTGAGCTCTGCTCCGTGAAGCTTCAACAACATGTACACAATGGGTTGTTCTTCTCGCCCATGGTCTTATAGAAGGACGAGTCTGATTGCTCGATCAGAGGCATCCGTGACTGTGACATAGTCGAGCGTTAGATCCACCCACTGAAGGGTTGGTGCCGAGGTTAGAGCTTTACGTTATAACATAAAGGCCTCTCGTTTGCTGTCTCCTTAAATCCACTCGCAATGTTTCTGGGTGAGGTTGGAAAGAGGCGCTGACACTCGCACATAATCCTATACAAACCTTTGATAATAGTTGCAAAATCTAAGGAAAACTTGTACGTTGCGCACTTTTGTGGGAGTTGGCCATTCTACCATCGCGGATATCTTTTCGGGATCCAAAGATGTGTGTCCACCGCCGATGATGTGGCCAAGAAAATTTATTGAGCATTGACCGAAGTCGCACTTGGAGAGCTTCCCATCAAACTTCCCTTGCTAAAAGATCTCAAGGACTTGTTGGAGTGTCGTCGGCAATCCTGAAGCGTTGGGCTATAAACAACAATGTCGTTGTAGTATACTACGACAAAATTGTCTAGGTGTGGCCAAAAAGTATTGTTCGTCTTTGCCATGAACATTGTAGGGGCGTTTTTGAGTCCTAACTGGATAACGGTGAACTGAAAGCGCCCGTATCGCATTCAAAAGGTTTCTCTCTTTAGGTATCTTTTCACCGTGTCAAGCGAGATTGATGTAGCTAAATGCTGTTGTGCTCATGCGATTGCTCGTACCACTATTGCATTTTTTTTGGCTTGGTGACTAGATTTTGGCTGCTACACGAGGGGTATGAAGATCTGCTGCCCGTCCTTTTCGATGTAGACATTATCGCAACTTTGGTCAACTTGTGGATTTCTCAGGTACAAGAAATCTTGTCTGTGGATCACCTCGTGATCTCTCATTGAATCAGACATCCAAAGAGTTATGTCCTTGAGATCCCAAATTTGTAGTGGGAACGATTGCTTTTTTTGACATGCATAATCGCCCATTCACAGTTTGCCCTTTGAAAGCTCCACGTTTGTGCTTCAAACTCATCTTTTTCACCATTGGATTATATACAAAAATGTGAGATGCACCTCCATCGAATAAAACTAAAAGATGTTTTTGAATTTTGAAATCCATTGGCTTCACTCTCGGTAGTGTCGCCAATTTGTTGTCCTCATAACCGTCGTCAAAATTTTGGATCTCAAGTACCCATGTAGTAGGCGATCGTGGTTGTTTGGATGGGCGATTGTTCGTCGCATGTTTTTAATGGGGGCAGGAGTTTTGGTGTCTACTCTTGGCTCCGGTTGCAAGAAACACCTCTCCTTGTTGCTTTTTTTGCTACTCCCCCCCTCTTATTTCATCGCGGACAGTTTCTTGTGATGTGCCTTATCTTTTCGCAGTTGAACAAGGTTGGTTGATTTCATTTTTCTCGACGCCGTCGACTTCCATCGTAGTTTACTTCTCTTAATTCTGTGACTGATGCCAACTACTTTGATACGGTTGATGTCTATGTAGGATTTAGTGAATTTGGAGTTACAATCCGCATAGTTGATGCGTTGACAAATTGCGATTATCTACTACAAATCATTGGTGATGTTGTAAATTGCGAGTGCTTGGCGAATGATGCGTTTGAGGCTATTATTCAAGAGAAAAAAGAGTTTATCCTTAACGAGATTGCTGCCGGTGATGATCTCGCCGAAACGCCATGTGTACTCTGCCACACTAGACAGTTGCTTGAGCCACTATAACGGGTAGTGAACGTCCATTTTCTCCATTATCTTGCCGCAGCGAGCACGAAGTGCTTCGGTGAACTCGTGTTAGTTGGATGAGGGAGTACTTGATCATTTTCAGGCTGGATGAACTCGCTCGAGAGAGAGTATGCACGATGCCGACGGTAGGCATTGAATCTGTGCCTTCGGCTGCCTGTTGCCGTTGGATGGCCATGAGATGGGCCCACCAAGTTTAAGGCCGTGCCTCGCAAAAGCAAGGCTACGAGATCAATTATCTATTCAATAGAGTGAACCCCTCTAAACAAGTTTAAACCACGCTGATGCTGAGTTGAATTGTGAGTACCACTTCCCTTGCTTTTGAATGTTGTGTTTTGATTACATATTGCCGCACTTGTTCAACGAGCGTGTGTAAGAATGCTCCCATCTACGCCAGTTCTCCATTCACCTCCGCGATCTTGTCACGTGTCAATGATGGAGTCGTGTTGGTGGGTGGTGCAGGCGGGATGGGCATGTCAAGCATGCCAATTTTTGGATTGGTCATGCCAGTCGAGGTGCCAGCCATCATTCGATCCTTGCCCTTGATGAGGCTAAAGGTTCTTTGCAAAGTTCCTTCGGCCATCGCTGGTGTCTTTGCAGGTGACTGCTGCTATCGTCCGATGCGCTCGCTCCTTGCGTTGCGAGGTTTGCGATTCTCTTATTGGTGGAGATGTGCTCGAAGACACCTGCGGATCTCGTGTGAGCGTGAGAAATGGTCGCGTGTCCCACTAAGGTCGTTACGCTCTGATACCAAGTGTTATGCTTGTCGAAAGTGAAGTGGTTCACAGTTGAAAATATGACTTGTCTCTTTTTGCAAAATAGGGGTTATTGGGTAACTGGGAGAAGTGGAAAACGTACTTTGTAGTTTCAAGTGTTGAAACTTGACAATGTATACATTAGATGCAACTGTAAGAAAATGAGGCTCATTTGAGCCGTTTAGGATTTCGACAATTTGTGTGACGCAACGCCATGCTCTACTTTGTCAAATGAAGAAGTCCCTCATTGATTTTTTGGGCCTCCGAGATTGAAGAGATGGTTTGCAAGGATTTAAAAAGTTGCTTGAGAGATTTTCGACCGTAGTCTTGAGGTCTTGAGAAGTGTCACGAGTAGGTTTGAGAAAGTTGTGGAAATTACTTGTAAAGGGTCGTCTTCGTGCAGGAGTTCTGGGGTATTCGAAGGAATTCCCCTTGAGCACAAAAAAAGATCGCCGTGACTGGGTCGCAAAATAAGCCAGGGGTAGCGAGCTAAAAAACAACGCGCTTGAGGTTTTGGCCTTGTGTATGCCTGTTTGGCATAACAGATAGTGTTGCTATCTATTAAGAAAACTTTCACCAATATTAATAATGAGATGTTTTTCAAGATTCACGCTCGATGTAACAGGGGTGGATGGTTTGAAGTTTCATTCATTTTATATGGTAATGGCAAGACCCCACTCCTAAAGGAATTTTCAAGTAATTACAAAACCGTTTTTCTCACTTAAAACATATTCATTTGTGATTGGGTTGTCGTATTGTGAATGTGTTGATGTACTTGCTAAAACCCCCTCACCTTTAATGCCAAAAACCGGTGATGAACCTCCTCTCTCCCCATTCCACTATTTCTTGTAAACATATCTGAAGTTGATTGAACATGAAAACACCATAAGAATTTGTGAAAGTCTAATTCCCCCTTACCTTGCATTTCTTCTTATGCCTCTTTGTTCACATGAGCAATTGCTAGGCCATATGATGTGGAGCATGGTAAGGTATTCCTTCTTGAATATAAAAAATGAACCAAACCCCAAATTGCATCTAGAAACAATATACATCTTGACATGGAGGGATTTGTGAAACTGCTGTTTATATGTTTTTTTGTAGTGAGACTCTATCCAACATCTCCTTGAATACTATCACTCAATCATGAGGGTCAAAGGCTATGAAAACGGACACCTCCTGTTTAAAATTCTTAATAAGTGTCTCATGCTACTGATCAACTATGAACAATTGAATTAGGGAGTTGTAATGTTTTAGAGCTATCATGGAAGAATGCATAATTATCAAGCACGAAATGTATGTGACTAAACCCATTGAAACTCTTAGAATTTTTCTATTCATTGATGTTTTTACCTCAACATTTTGCTAACTCTAGAGTGGTCATAATGTGATCATCTTCCAACTTTGAAATTAATGCCCAAGGTTGGATTCCTTAAAAAATCCATTTAGGAGTCATTGTTTTCCGATCCCATCACCCAAGGTGTAACTACACCACTGCACTACCTGAAGAATGAGCTTTTGTAAAAATCCATCTTCAAACAAATCATTTTCCACTGTATTACATACTCACACTTCCAAAGAAATGGCAAACCATTCCCATAAAACAAATTCTTCAAAACAATAGACAAATAAAGAATTATATTTTACAAGTCTTGATAAAAGAAGGTTCATTCATTTCAAGCCATTGCTTTCACTTGAAATTGTTCCAAGTGCTAAAGATGACGTTTTTTCAAGATTTCACGGCTTCACATTAAGATGGTTTGTTTAACACCAACATAATGAAGCCAAATGTGGTTAGCTGAATGCAAGCCACAACTTCTCCTACGACAAAGTGGAAAACTCGTTGAATGACAGTATTCAACCAAGTGTTTTTTGTTCATCTTTCGATATCATAAAAGCAAAGTGCAACTTTACACAAGGAACCAAACTGAATCAAATGTACGTGACATTGTGTTATACATAAATAAGGAGATTGAAGCAAGCTCTTGTCATTGAAAGCACACAAGATAAACCCATTTTCTTGATAGAAACATCAGCAAAGAATTGATAAAAATGACGTTGTTCTATTTCTTTATTAAGAATTCCTGGTATTTGGGCGATTAGAGAAAACCAATACGTAATGAAACACTCTATAGACAAATGGATGATGGTATGTAGGTGTTATGAGATGCCCATCAATTGAATAAATGTTAATGATGCATTAATCAAAGTAAAGCAATAACAAGAGAACGTGAATCCAAGTAGAATATTCATCTTTCTAGATTTTTGCATCTTTGAATGAAATTACTTTGGTAGTCCGGGCCAGCATCCAGTTTTTCAATTTTGAAATTGTATTCTAACCATCATCACTCTTTACGTGAATGTTATAATTCCACCTGACTTGCATGCCATACTTGCATGAGATAGGTTTTGTGAGCAAACACAAAGAATCATCAAGATAAATACTTCAACAATAACATTCGTATCATTTCCCCCTAACCTTTTGAAATATAAGTGCCAAACAACATCTTGTGTTTTACAAATAACATCATGATTTCCCTCTTAAGATCTTTAAGCAAACAAGTAGAGCACATAAGAAAACACTTACGAGATGGTTTATGGTAGGCTACACGAGCACGTGTGTTTTGTGCATAAGCAAAACGTTGTGGGACCCATACCCAATTTGAAATCAATGTGACACATTCATCAACTTCAAATTTTTTGGGATTCGAAATAGGCCAGATCTTAACCCATGGCTAAGTAGTTTTATGTTACAAAACCATCTTGTATATGTGTTTTGGTTGCAATGTTTACACACATAATGCGGTTTTTTGCAAGATATTGTCCAGGATGTTATTCAAGAACTTCCTGCCTCCATTAAAGGCCGCTATATCCTAGTTCTTGCATTTCTCACGTTGTCCCCTTAAATCACACAAGGCCCAATAATGTAAAACAAAAGAACCAAGTAACTTAGTTAATTTTTTTTTATAATGTTTTCTAAGGTTAACACACCCATGGAAGAAATTGTGATATGTATTTGTAATTAATGTGACAATATTGTTCAAAATTTGAGTTTCTCAATTATTTTTCACTTAACATTGCTTTGGTAGTCCATTTAACAGGTCAAAACCTGAAAATATATTTTTGCATGCATTGGAAAAGATTCGAATGTAGTGTCATTCAAGTTGAATCGTCCAATGACAATCTCTTATTATTGAATAGGGTTTGATCATTTTCCTTCACAACACCTACGTAACCATTTGATCTCTGAATTGTATTTCATTTTTGATATGTTTGAATTGGATATGTTGTTTCATTAAAAAACTTTTGTAGGACTCCTTAAAAACTTGTCGGCAGCTTGAGGTTCACATGGACATTGTATTGTTTCCTCGTCGGATGTGGCATGCCATAATGAAGTGGGAAAATTGAACATTCCTGCAAGTTAAGGTCCACTAGATGGTGGCATGGTTGTGGTCAATATGCATTTTCCACTTTGACTCTTTGAACATCGAAGTCAGCGTTAAATGGCCGTGTATGCAAGAAAATGAGCTTCTTGCGTATGCGTCATTGAATTATGAAATCACCAAAAGAACGAACTTGGCTATTCATTGAATTGAAGGATACATTGTTTGACAAATTTGATGATAAAAAACACCAAATTAACTCAAAACATACAAATTAAGTACTTTAAATTAAAAAACCATTAAGAAGAAGGAGCCACTAAAATCTTAACATCAGTGGGTACATGTCATGGAAGTGTAACTTTTATCTTCAGCTTGTGGGGCCGTTTGTGGACTTTCCCTTGTATTTCTTGCAAAAGGCCCTTTTTGAAGATATGTAGAGTGTTTTTATGGTTATCACTGAGGAAGTTTCCTTCTACATATGATGACATTATTCAAAGTAAACACAATCTTAATGAGTATATATGTTCATTCATTTTTTTAAAGTAATGAGTGTCATCATTTTGGCAGATTGAACATGGAATAATGAGGTTGAGATGGCAAGGGAATTGGAGGGAATGGTTTGTGAGATTTTACAAATAGGGGGCCAATTCAATTACACTTATTCCCTGCGATGGCTTAGATGTCTTTTGTTTAAAAGATATTGAGTGTGATAAAACTTAAGGCGAAAGTCACATATCACCACCTTTTGGACCAAAATAAATGATGTACCCTTGTAACAGAGGAAGTAATGCACATGACACTGCCGCACAAAAGATAACACATAAAAATGTTTCACTTAAAATAATGCATATGCATACGTGGTGACTTGAATAACGTGTGTACCAATGTTCCATAGAAAACATCTAAGAGCCTAGAATCGTAAGAAAAAATGTCATGATCCCACCACATACCATGCAACATTGATGTATGAAATGATTTTCTTCATACACTATGGATGAGCCGAATGCACCATTGTACTTGTTTCCATGTTGATGCCAAGACTCATGATATGATCGAGCATGAAACAAGGATTGGGCGGCTAGTTGATTTTGTTGCAATGATTGTATGAATGGATGCTTTTCTCACGCATCGTGGGTGGATGGTTGGTTTTCTTTTGAAACACGGGCAGGTTATTGCATTTCTTTCAAACGACGGGCATATGAGAGTCAAAATCTGGGTTCCATGGGTACGCAAGCTATTTTAACCTCAGATTTATCTAGTCCACATATATGTTTCTTAAGCATCCTTCATTTAGTGGATGATCAATATTGTTAGAATCCTTCTCTTTCAACCATAGTTAATCATTGGCACATATGGAATGCGTCATTGAATCGTAATCAAAGGTTTCGAGGTACGCTAAACCTTTCTATGTTTCTGCATCTTCATGTGAATCACGGGCTTGTAGGTCAATTTCCATGAGAATGGCTTCATGTTGTTAAAATGGTTGTTTATAGATCCTCCTATATTTAGCAAAACAATGAAGATTTGAAATTCCACCTGAAATGATCTTTCCTTGAAACTTTTGTATTGAATTTGAACATATGAATTCCAAAACTCCTCCCTAAATTTATGATTTTTCGCTCAATCATGTGATTTTCAGATATAAGGTAGAAAGTGTGGAGTTCCTTTGTGTCTTATGGTTAAAACTGACCATTACTTAGTTTTGTAATTACAGGGTGACCATAGGAGGGGGTGTAAACCATAGTAGGAGGTATAAACTAGGCATAGTGTGAAATTCGTGTTAATGTGCATAGAGTCATCTCACTTGAAGGATGCATAGGAGAAGGAAGAGTTTATCTTACAACTTAAAAATACGTTATGGAAATGAATGTAATGAACTTTTATAGAATGATCTTTGCAAATTTAAAAAGAATGTCTTTGGTTTGTGCAGGATGTCAATCACGTTGTTTAATTCGTGATGGCAAGCTAGAGCATCAAATGTTTCCTATGATATGGACATGTTTGGTTGTTTAGCCAACAGGTTGGGTTATGGTGGACAGAGCTTGCAAACATATTATATGTTCAATGTCAAGAAGTGATAAAATGGTGGAATGATTTCTTTTATTAATTGCATCCATATACCCCATTTCATATCAAAAGAAATAGCTTTGAGAAAAAGAAGAGAGAAACATTTAATGTATGTTGTGTCATCACATTTGTTTTATGTTTACACCATGTTTGATGAAGGAGATGCTACCTCAAAGACCATGCTATTTGTGTAAGCGAGTTTGTCAAGATGTTTCTTCTTTTCTTCTGCAATGGAGTTAAACTCGTGAGGTTGCTAGGAGGGCAGTAATTACAAATTCTAGATAAAGATGAAATCATGCAATGAGTTGCACATTGACATGCATATCTTGGCCGTTATTGTTAATGGTGTTATGTGGGATGTCAAAGTGGGTAGTGTGATAGCAGCCACGTGAAACGTAACCTATGGTGCAAAAAAAAGATGAACATTGCTTTGAAACTACATTGAAAATATTTTAAGGATCATGAATCGTTCACCCAAGGATTATGGATCTAAATGCGTTTTTTAAGGTAAATGTTCTGTTTTCCTGGTAGATGTGCGTAGAATGGGTTCTAAGTTTCCAAAAACTGGAGGTAAAGTGTTTACTCGAAGGTGTAGAAGGGTGTGTGACATATACAACATGCTTACATTGTCAGCCACAATGGGCCATAGGGTGTTTAGATCACAGCCTTTTTCGGTCCTACTTCTATTTTTTGTATTGGTTGCTATGTTTGAGCCTACACGCACGCAGTTTTGCAACGTGTCAAAGCGGATGACACTCTTTGAGTGGTACAATCCGGAAATTCATTTTTTTTCAACATTTTCGTGTTTGTGGAGACCATTTTTTTTCCGTGACTCAATATTGACAAGAGTGGTTAAATAATGTCACGTTCACTGAAATCTGATTAGAAGCGACGTGATCAGTTGATACCTATTTTCTGTTCGTAATTCATCATACAATAACATCTTATCTTATAAATGGCCATGATGGCGGACGACATGAAATGGATTAAAACAAGAAGTATTATGAACCTATATATAGTTTCAGAAACTTAAATACTTATCAATGGATTTTTATTTCATAAAAAAATTCAATTTTATAGGAAGGAGGGGAAGCATTCATAAACGGTGAAGTACTAGTATGTATCTTAAATTTTGTTTACTTGTCCTAGAAATAGGATGAATGCTTCACAATCGACCTTCTTAGCATTAGATATTCTGATTTATTTTGGTAATTTATTTTTAAAATAGAATGATATTAACTCCCATCATTGACTCAATGTTATTTTGGATTTTTCCTCCATACCTTTGTACCTTTATTGATAAAATCTAGTATCAACAAAGTATAATTTGATGTCACAAAGCATTTGCAAAACATACATCTGTAAAGGTCTACCTGATTTATATTATATAGGCTAAGAGAATAAACTTAATTGACTTTTAGTGCATGTGGGTTGCGTGAAACACTTCAAGGAAGAGGCAAATGAAATTCATGTTAGAAATTATAGTTGTTTGTTCGTGACTATTAGGAACTGGAATTCATGACTTTCATGTAAAACATATGTAATATTCCTCAAAAAAATTTGCAATTCCTTTTGATACATAGCTTAACGTAAAATATTAAACTTTTACATTGAAATAGTTTGAATTCATTTAATGTTGTTCGAGCTTGTCTTTGAAAAGAGGTGAGCGAAACCTCTTGTACAAATCCTATTGTGTTTCTCATGAAACCTGCAGCCCCTCCATGAGATGGCTAAACTCGGTAGTCTATTTGTTTGATCGTTTCATGTCGCTGTGATAGGGATAGCGCGCGAATGCGAAGGGCTTCAGGGCAATGGTTAAGGCGCGTTTTGTGTCGGAGACCGGGATCGCGGAAAACGTCGGATTGGAACGGCGGACGTGTACATTGCCGACCGCCGTGGAGCCTGATTGGTCGCCGTAGCGAGCGAACTGACAAATCGCGCGTGAAGCATTCTCGGCGAAGAAGTCATTTCTGGCAACATCAGCGACTGTCTCAAAGTGCACGGTAGACGCAGCCAGCAGTCACACCAACTCGCGGTCGCAGGAGCAGCCACAGCGGCAAAGCAAACGCAGCGGCCAGCGGCCAGCGGCCAGGAGGAGCAACCAGTCATTTCAGGCCAACAGCCAAAATGCAGCGGCGAGATGTGGCAGTGGCGGCGGGAGCGAGGCACAGCGGCAGGCAAGCTGCTGCGGTGGGATGGCTGCGGCTTCTGCTGCTGCTGGCTGCGGCAGTAGTTCTCGGGGTGCTTCTTGGAAACTACGCAGGGAACGTCCCAACCTCCCAAACCGCCTGGGAGGCGGTGGGCGGACGGCGCAGCAGCAGCAGCAGTAGCAGTAGCAGTGGCAGCAGCAAGAAGAACATTGGGGGCAAAGCACCGGTATGGATGAAACAGGAACGAAGGACACATTTTTGACATTTTGGAATGTGTGACGCTCTTTACGTGGGATGGAAAGCGTCTGCAAACGAAGCTTACGGCCCATGTGTGTGTGTGTGTGTGTGTGTGTGTGTGCGTGCGTGCGTGCGTGCGTGCGTGCGGGCGTGCGGGCGGGCGGGCGGGCGGGCGGGCGGGCGGGCGGGCGGGCGGGCGGGCGGGCGGGCGGGCGGGCGGGCGGGCGGGCGGGCGGGCGGGCGGGCGGGCGGGCGGGCGGGCGGGCGGGCGGGCGGGCGGGCGGGCGGGCGGGCGGGCGGGCGGGCGGGCGGGCGGGCGGGCGGGCGGGCGGGCGGGCGGGCGGGCGGGCGGGCGGGCGGGCGGGCGGGCGGGCGGGCGGGCGGGCGGGCGGGCGGGCGGGCGGGCGGGCGGGCGGGCGGGCGGGCGGGCGGGCGGGCGGGCGGGCGGGCGGGCGGGCGGGCGGGCGGGCGGGCGGGCGGGCGGGCGGGCGGGCGGGCGGGCGGGCGGGCGGGCGGGCGGGCGGGCGGGCGGGCGGGCGGGCGGGCGGGCGGGCGGGCGGGCGGGCGGGCGGGCGGGCGGGCGGGCGGGCGGGCGGGCGGGCGGGCGGGCGGGCGGGCGGGCGGGCGGGCGGGCGGGCGGGCGGGCGGGCGGGCGGGCGGGCGGGCGGGCGGGCGGGCGGGCGGGCGGGCGGGCGGGCGGGCGGGCGGGCGGGCGGGCGGGCGGGCGGGCGGGCGGGCGGGCGGGCGGGCGGGCGGGCGGGCGGGCGGGCGGGCGGGCGGGCGGGCGGGCGGGCGGGCGGGCGGGCGGGCGGGCGGGCGGGCGGGCGGGCGGGCGGGCGGGCGGGCGGGCGGGCGGGCGGGCGGGCGGGCGGGCGGGCGGGCGGGCGGGCGGGCGGGCGGGCGGGCGGGCGGGCGGGCGGGCGGGCGGGCGGGCGGGCGGGCGGGCGGGCGGGTGGGCGTGCGTGCGTGCATACGCGCCCGCCCGCCCGCCTGCCCGCCGACAGGCAGGCGAGCGGGCGGGCGGGCGTGCGAGCGTGCGTGCGGGCGGGCGTGCGGGCGTGCGGGCGGGCAGGTGGGCCATAGGGCGGGCGGGCTGGTGTGCGGGCCGCGCAGGCGCGCATGTGTGCGGGCCAAGGATGCTAAATGGGATCGGATAGGTGATCTGAATCTGATCTAACACCACTATCCAATCCGAAACTGATCTGAAGTGGCCTCGGATCGGATTCAGATCCGACCCATTCGGATCGGATTTGGTTTCTTTCCTGAAATGATTAGATCAGATCGGATTCTATCCGATTCGATCGGATCTGAACCGATTTGAAACCAATCTGAAATCTGACCTGAAACCGATCTACAACCGATCTGAAATCCGACCGCTCAATTCCCATGCCGACTGCTCAATGCCCTCACGCCGACCGCTCAACGCCCTCACAACGCTGAACGCTCTCACGCTGAACGCTAGGATTAGCAGCAGCAGCAGCTTAAGCTTGCAGCGGCAGCGGCAGCAGCTGCAGTTTGCCGCGGCAGCACTTGGCAGCGGCAGCAGCTGCAGCTTGTTGGCAGCGCTAGCAGCTAAACCACTTCAATCCGAAGTGTGAACCTGAACCCGATCTAAATGTGATGTCATCCGCCCAAATCCGAAGAGGATCCGAACTAATCCGCATAAAACCGATCTAATCCGAACTAATACACCAAAAACCGATCTAAGCCGAAGTTGACACTTCTGTTCGGATGGGTTTCGGGTTTTCCTAACGTTTATCCGAATCCGATCTGGTTTAACAGCCTTGGCGCGGGCGCGCAGGCGCCAAGGCTGTTGGATCGGATCGGATAGATGATCCGAATTTGATCTAATGTCACTATCCGATCTGAATCCGATCCGAAGTTGCGTCGGTTCGGATTCCGATCTGGCGACTTCCGATTGGATTGGTCTCGGTTTCGTCCCCGTAATAATCGGATTCTATCCGATCATATCGGAACATTTCACAGTTCGGATACTTTGAATTCCAGTTTGGCCCAAATCCACCCAAATCCGCCCCAATCCATAGTAACACCGCCCAATTTCGCCCCAATCCAAAGTAAATCCGCCCAAATCTGACCAAATCCGCACAAATCCGCCCCAATCCAAAGTAAAAACTGAAGTTGGAAGTGGAACCATCCAAACTGGACCAATCCAACCATTCAACCCAATCTAAACCAAAGTTAACACTTCGGTTCCGATCGGGTTCGCCTTTGCTTCGTTTAGTTGGGATTGGGTCTGCTGAATCCGTCTTTAACATCGGATTCAGATCGGATTCGGACTTTTCAGATCGGATTTGGATTTATCTGATCCAAGCACGGTGTAACAGCCTTGGCTGGCGCACGGGCGCGCTGGCGTGCGAGCAGGAAGGCGCGATGGCGGGCGGGCGCGCGGGCGTGTGGGCGCGTGATCGGCACGTGCATCTGCACGCACATGCGCGTGCGGATGAGGGATAGCGTGGACTCTCGGGCAGTGAGGAGGGCGCGTGGACGGGCGTGTGGCCATGCTGGCCGCTGTGTGGGTGGGCAAGTGGGGGCATGGCTGCGCGGGTGCGGGTGCAAGCGAGCCCGCGCACCCGGGTGTGTATGGGCATGTGGGTGTGTGAGTTGTTGCAAGGGCTGGTGCGTGCGCACGTGCCGGCGTGCACTTGTAGTCGCTCCTTCGCATGGACGCGTGGATAGTTGTGTCGGTGGTTTTGTGGATGGTGTGTGTGCGCGTGTGTGTGGCTGCCCCATGCGCGTGCAGGCGGATGCCTGCGTGCACACGGGCAGTTGTGGGGGCGTGCAAACGTGGAAGCTGGTTTGGGTCTGCCAGTGCGTTTGCACGCTGGGGCTGCTGATGCTGAACCAAGAGGTCATTGGTGCTTTGCACATGCGTCCTAGGAGCTTGGATGGGATCTTGAAATAGTTGTGGTTGTGGCATGACTGTGGTTGTCGTTGTGGCATGATTGTGGTTGTGGTTGTGGTTGTGACATGGTTGTGGTTGTGGTCGTGGCATGATTATGGTTGTGGTTGTGGCATGATTGTGGTTGTAGTTGTGGCATGATTGTGGTTGTGGTTGTGGCATGATTGTGGTTGTGGCATTTTTATGGTTGTTGTTGTGCCATGATTGTGGTTGTGGCATTTTTATGGTTGTTGTTGTGGCATGATTGTGGTTGTTGTTGTTGTTGTGGTTGTGTACAGGCAGATGAAGACGCTGAGCAGGCAGACAAAGAAGCTGCCCAGGCAATATTGGAACTGAGGGAAGCAATCGCAGCAGAGGAGAAGCGAGCACAGTCTCTGAAGCAGCAGCTGGGAGACCCCTCCAGCAGCAGCAGCAGTGGGTCTACTGCCGCCGCAGCTGCTGCTGCAGCAGCACAGGAGATGCGGCGGCGACTGACGGGGAAAGCGGGCCCTCCCGGAACCGTGCAGAATGTGCGGACGAATATCCCTCTGGTGCCAAACAGGCATGCCAATCCCGAGCTGGCGGCGGTGCTGGAATCGGTCGTGGGGCCGTCGGGCGCGAAGGAGCTACTCGTGGGCATCAGCAGCATCCACATACGCGACATGCTTCTCATGTGGATTGAACAGGTGGGTGCGTGCGAGAGCGTGGATGGGTTGTGCATGCAGGGCATGGGTGCTTGTGTGTGTGTGTGGGTGTGGGTACTATTGTGTGTGTGTGGGTGTTGGTGTGTGTGTGTGGATGACGGTGTGCATGTGGGTATGCTCGTGGGCATCAGCACCATCCACATACGCGACATGCTCCTAATGTGGATTGAACAGGTGGGTGCGTGTGTTGCGTGTGCACGCAGAAGTGGGTACGTCTGTGCGTAGGGCTTCCGGGTGCGGGCAAATGTTCTGGCACTCTCACATTCACACCATTGTGGTGCCTGTGTTTGTGCATGCATATATGTATTCATGTGCGTGTGCGTGTGCATGTGTACATGCATGTGTGTGTGTGTGTGTGTGTGTGTGTGTGTGCGTGCGTGCGTGCGTGCGTGCGTGCGTGCGTGCGTGCGT
>SZWC01001109.1:234495-246148 GCA_023375785.1 Penium margaritaceum
GGGGAGGGGGGCTGACCAGAACAGGAGAGAAGATGGGAGAAAATGTCACCACGGGTGCGGATGAAATGCTCTGAGACCCTGTTTTTCTGGGATGTGTAGGGAGCATAGGGCTCCATGCGCACGCCATGGAATTCATGTAGACAAGAGGTGGGACCAAAGAACTCACCATCACAGTCACACAGAAAGAAGCGGAGTTGGCGCTGACAAGCACGTTTGGCCGCGAAAACTAGAATTCAAGGACTTTGGTGACATTGTTTTTGTGATGCACGGCAAAGAGCTAGCAATAATTGGGGAGGTCATCACTGAGACATAGCACATACTGCCAGACACCACCAAGAAAGTCACAAAATCAGTATGCACCACGTCAAGAGGATTGGTTGTCACAGACCTGATTGTGCAAAGTGGGTAACAGTGCATTCTGCATTTAGCGCAGTCAAGGATATTAGTTGTGCATGGAAAAGGGAAGGTAGAAGATTCAAGGCCAGCCGTAAGTTGGGTGCAAAGAAGGCAAGAAAATGCACCGTCAATGTGACACAGGCGGCAATGCAAGAGGTTGATGTGGTGAGGAAACAAGAAGGGACAAATGTGGACAAGGACAGATGCTGCGGAAGACAAGGGGAGAGACAGAGGAAGAAGAGGCAATCGCAAAGGAAACCACGGAGGACCACCCAACCAGAGGAGCAAACGGATATTGTACCAACACCGTGGCTGGATGCAAATTCCATGACTTCATTTTCAAGGGTGGTGACGGACAGCAAGCTAACCTCAAAATCAGGCACGAACAGCATATAAGGGAGAAATAGGTCCCCACTAGAACCAACAAAGTGTACAAAACCAACACTCTAACTAGGGAGGTGCTGGCCAGAACCAGTGCGAAGAAAGTGGACTGACCCGACTGGGCCAAGAGAGACAGAAGAGGAGCAAGAAGATGTCATGTGATGGGTGGCTCCTGAATCAATGATCCAGAAGCTGCCCAAAACACGAGCAGAGTGGAGGACACTAAATATCACAACAGTACCAGGTGGGGAAACAAGAGAGGTGGAAGAAATTCCAAGACGATGGGGGAAAGTGGAGGACTGCCAATCTTCAATCCATGGATGATCATAAGGCAATGTCCCCTGCAGAGTTCTAGACGACGTGCCACAAAGGGATCCATTTGACTAAAAAACAAAGGATTGCGACAGACATATCACAATCGCAACTCCTTGAAATTGGAGATGAACAAGCTCAGTGAGGCGTTGCTCTAGAGCACGCTCATCATCACGGTGTGAGTTTGGATAGCACTTATTAGAGCGGGAGTCCGAGAAGCGTCTATTGTTACGGGGCCAGGTAGGGATAGCGTAGTGCATGGATGATGACCCGTAGTATCCGGGTCCAGTGGACGGTAGGGCATACCCTTAGGAAGGAGGCTGGGTGGTGTTCTGCTGCAAGGGCACCACGTCTATGCTGTAGTTAGCTTCATATGAGGGTGAAGACAAGGAGGACGGTGATTCCACTGTGATGGCNCTTATTAGAGCGGGAGTCCGAGAAGCGTCTATTGTTACGGGGCCAGGTAGGGATAGCGTAGTGCATGGATGATGACCCGTAGTATCCGGGTCCAGTGGACGGTAGGGCATACCCTTAGGAAGGAGGCTGGGTGGTGTTCTGCTGCAAGGGCACCACGTCTATGCTGTAGTTAGCTTCATATGAGGGTGAAGACAAGGAGGACGGTGATTCCACTGTGATGGCGGTGGCTGCGGCAGATGTGCTGACACCAGTGCAAGCCCAGTGAGCCCGCATGGCAGAGGTGAGGCAATACTCATCACGAGGGGAAGGAAACTTGGAGGTGGGATGTCCAGAGGTCTCAAAGTTCTATCATTTAACTGCACCAGGAGTGGGGGAGGGGGGCACTGGTTCCCCTAACCCCATGGCCGCGGCCTTCACCCTCACCATGGCCCTGGCCACCACCCCCACGACCGCCAGCTCCCAGAGTGGAGTGTGCAGCCACAGTGGAGGCACAGGAGGTAGACTGGACAGACGGCGGGGAGGCAGTAGCAGAAGAGCAAGAGGTCATCAATGCTGCAAGTGCATTGCTATGCAGAGACTTGGTTTACAGAATGCTCCCCATTCTTTGAGGCAAGCAGCAGTGAACACACAAAGAGGGCCAATGACTGGGGGTGAGTTGGGTGGTACATGCTCAGACACAAGAAGTTAAAACTTGGCTTGTGGCACATGCAAGTAGAGTTCAGAGAGCACAAGAATGAGGCCTGCCACGATAGAGAGACATACAGACAGTGGATCTGGGGCAGCCTTGCCCAAGTAACAGAGCAGGCGCAGACTGCGTGCCGAATACGCATCAGCATATTCATCTGCGCCCACGTGCAGCTGGTTGAATTGTATAATCAAAACACTCTGGGAAGCATGCCTATTGACAGTCCTGTGGCGGCATAAGGGCCTATGGCCCCACTGGGTCTGTTGGCATGCGGGGTGTGGTGTTAGCGGTGTATGTATCAATGTCATTGGTAAGACCTTTTGGGTCAGCCAAGATGGGAGCATGCGCGGAATGAGCTTCTTTAGAGAGCTTAGCTGTGAAGGGAGGAGTGGCAGCGGGATAAGCAGGGGAGTAACACTCCAAAAGGATATCTCCCTCTGCTCACAAGCTGAAGCTTGTCTCCCGGGAAGAGGAGGAGAGCTTTGAGGTGAAGTGAGGAGAGGGACTTTCAAAGTCCTTCTGACGCTGCGGCAGGAGGACGCGGGCAAGGGAAGCAGTAGAGAGAGGCGGTGCTGAGGAGTGATCTACATCTCCCGCCACACCTGAGGAGCCAGAAGAAGAAACAACACCCACAGCAGGCATAACAGTGGAAATGATGGGAGTAGACCGCAACCACTCCATGACAATGTCGGCCACCGCTGCGGACATCTCTACTTTGGAAAAAATTTCCTACCGGAGCTCTTCCTTGACTTGCTGGTGTGCTGCCTGTGGGGCCTCATTGAGAGCAGCCTGTTGGACCTCCATGGTCTCTTCAGGGCCATGCATGATGAGTGCTTATTCAAAGGAAATGAATGGGTTGAGTGTGCAGGAAATCATGAGAAGGGATGAAGAAAACAAGGAGGAGGGGAACACTTACGTACTCACCAGGCTGGCAATGTGACAGCAGTTTAAAGGGAGGTGGAACCACCGCTATGGCTGAAGAATCAATATGAAAATCCATGCTGAGATGGCCACAAGACAGCGCAGAGTGCCAGTCACTGTGGTGCCCACCACAGCATCAGTTGCTGAAACGATAAGGACCTGAGCTCTTGTGTGGTGTATCAAGGTGCGTGCCTCTCTGGGCGGTGTGAGGACAGTGGCGGCCGCGGTGGTGGTGGATGTGAATGCGCCGGCAGTGGCTTTGGCTGTAGTAGCTGACGCCAGATGATGCAACTGTGACCTGACTAGCAATTTCCATTGTCGCTGCTGGGAGGTAAAGTGACTCTGCTGCTTCAGTGTCTGCAGTGGCAGCCAGGCTTACGGCAGTGCTTGTGGGAGCCTTTCTAGCTATGTATGTAGCAGAGAACGTGGCTGCTGCGTCGGTAGCAGCATTGAGGATGGCCCCGGAAAGACTGACTGGATTGGTGTGAAATGGAAGTTGTGGGACATGGCCAGGGACTTTGTGGACGGCTGAGGCAGATGCAATGTCATCAACAGTGTTAGGGGTTGCCTGTGGACTGGGAGGTTGGACACCTGGAGGTGGAGAAGGTGTTAAAGGTAGGTTTTTGGCATTGTACTTGTACAGATCAATCTCCCTCTCCAATGCTTCTTCCAAACGTGTGATTTCCTCACGCTGGTAGTCCAAAGACAGCATAGGAACCCACCACAACATCTCTAGATTGACGCTATGTGACAGTCTGGCTCAACAGTCCTAATCTAGTTCTGCTCACTCAGATGCTGGTGGAAGAGAAGTGGTGGCTGTGCAAGGGAGCACTGCTGATACGGTAAGTGAGGCCAGTGCAGCAGGTATAGAGAATGAACCTGGTTGCAGCAGCGGCCGGGGCTGCTTCTTGAGAGATGGCAGCCACAGCCTAAACAGCTGCTGTAAAAGGTCGCTACTCCTACCATTGCTGTTGAAGAACCTGCTGCTGATGCAAAGAAGCCTCTGTACACAACCACCCCTGAAGATGTGAGGATGGAAACAGCTGCAGCTGCAGGCGTAGGGGCAGGGGCAGTAGAGCAGCCGCAGCTGAAGCGGCAGTGGTAGTAGAGGCCGAGCCTGGGATTGCTGCAGTGGTGTAGAAGCAGCATCGGGCCCAGCAGGACCAAGGCAGTGAAGAGACTGTAGTGGCTGAAATCACTGCAAGAGAATTCAATGGCAGTGGAAGCAACAACAGCTACGGCAGTTGCAGCAGTTGCCATGGATGTGGCTACGATGGCGTCTGAGACAGCCACGGTTCAGATCTGGAGCCAAAGGTGCAAGGAATACACTGCAGAGGACTACAGCTGCCGCAGTAGGAAGCCCAGTGAAACCAATGGTAGCAGCAGTGGATGCGATAGTAGTGGCAGCTGCTGCGGAGAAGATTCCAACTTGACCATCGGCCGAGATGGCCGCTGTAGAGATGCAACCATCAAGGACGTTTGACGGCCACGGCAGCTGTCGATACAGAAGGTGCAATGCCCGTCAGTGAGAATGCGGGTCATCACATGTCGAGGCTGGCGCAGTAGGAGAGACTCAAACAGCAGGTTTGCATACTTGAAGGTTCTGTTGTGGGAATCGAGAATGTAGGGGCAACAGAGAAGCTCAGAACATCACGCTGCCGCTGTGGAGATGCGTAGCGTGTAGAACAAAACAGGGCCACCAAGATGGTTGGTGTTGCAAGGTGAATGGGCCCGAGATGGGGTTGAAGGATCATTTGAGGGAAAGGAATGGCCCTTCCCTGCTCTGGTACCAGTAGTTATTCTTGAGACTGCAAGTTCAGGGATTGGGAAGGACAAGAAAGCATTGGGAGACCCCCGCACCAAGTACGCCATGGATGAAGCTCGTGGTACATACAATCTTGCAGGTAGAACAAAGAAAAAAGGTGAGTCTAGGATAGCAAGCATGTCAGAGACGGTGAGTGTTCACCTTGCTAGTACATTATGCACTTGAAGTCATGCTTCCACCCGAGGGTCGATCCTGACCACTCAGCATAAAATCTGCGGGCGGCTACTTACCTGTGCACATACCAAGGCTGGCATGGTGGCCCCCGAAGGATTTGCACCGGGGAAAACAAGGCAGCTACCCCATAATCCACATGCGAGTTTGGAGACAGACCAGGGCATTCTAAAGTGTCCGAGGTCAAGCCTCCACCACGAGCAAGACATAACCATAAAGAGAACAATCACAATATTATCATTTGATCCCAGATCACACATGGGAGAGCGAAACTGCTTCCTGGAGAAACTGGCTTCGATGTGTGGAGGTCCAGTCTTGAGAGGTAAATCTGCAGGAAGTCATTCCCCTGTATATGTTTGTGTTTGTGTGTGTGTTTGTGTGTGTGTGTGTGTGTGTGTGTGTGTGTGTGTGTGTGTGTGTGTGTGTGTGTGTGTGTGTGTGTGTGTGTGTGTGTGTGTGTGTGTGTGTGTGTGTGTGTGTGAGAGAGAGAGAGAGAGAGCGAGAGAGAGAGAGAGAGAGCGAGAGAGAGAGAGAGAGAGCGAGAGAGAGAGAGAGAGAGCGAGAGAGAGAGAGAGAGAGCGAGAGAGAGAGAGAGAGAGCGAGAGAGAGAGAGAGAGAGCGAGAGAGAGAGAGAGAGAGCGAGAGAGAGAGAGAGAGAGCGAGAGAGAGAGAGAGAGAGCGAGAGAGAGAGAGAGAGAGCGAGAGAGAGAGAGAGAGAGCGAGAGAGAGAGAGAGAGAGCGAGAGAGAGAGAGAGAGAGCGAGAGAGAGAGAGAGAGAGCGAGAGAGAGAGAGAGAGAGCGAGAGAGAGAGAGAGAGAGCGAGAGAGAGAGAGAGAGAGCGAGAGAGAGAGAGAGAGAGCGAGAGAGAGAGAGAGAGAGCGAGAGAGAGAGAGAGAGAGCGAGAGAGAGAGAGAGAGAGCGAGAGAGAGAGAGAGAGAGCGAGAGAGAGAGAGAGAGAGCGAGAGAGAGAGAGAGAGAGCGAGAGAGAGAGAGAGAGAGAGAGAGAGAGAGAGAGAGAGAGAGAGAGAGAGAGTATATATGTGTGTATGTATGTGTGTGTTTGCATGTGTGTTTGCATGTGGGGCAAGAAAAGAGGGAAATTGAGATGTGAGGGGTCATGGACTGAACACTGACATTAAGGTGGTGCTCTTAGGCTTTGTGGCATCCATGTCATGTTTGTGTACAGTTGACTGCGACGACTCGGCCTTGTCCACACACCTGCAGATATATGGCGCCCATAACCCAGTTGAGGCAAATGTGTCATGGTCCCAAGAGTGAGGCCGCAGCTGGCCAGTCTGAGAAAAACATGGCCAATCAACCACCAGCTGCTGTTGTGCAACTGTGGCGACTTGCCAGAGCCATGCTGCGGAATTTTCGAACTTTTCTGTACACAGCAGGATTTTTTCAGTGAACTGGTTGGTGGCCCTGTTTTGCATGGTTTACTTATTTCTTTCACGCACATGCTTGAAATCCATGTGTGATTGGGTCAGTTATGTATGTTCTTCATCCTGTACGGAAAGGACCAGACAACAGTTCACAAGTGTTGACGACTGTGTGCCGGGCTACAGGCAAAAAAAAGTGTTTCGGGAGGTTTCCTGAAAAACCGACCTGCAGCAGGGCGTTGCACGCCTGTGCACCGGATGAACCTATTTTGACTGAGGTCTTTCAGCTACCACATCTCTCTGCAAATTGAGACTAATGCATGTGTCTCCCCTAGCTGAGCCCTTGTTGTGACATGCCTGCATTGCTTTTCATTGGGTTGAATTGCTGAAGGACTGTTCAGCCAGCACAGCAAAAGTAGGAAGTATCCACACTGTCTCTCATGGCTTTAGAATTTTGATCATTCCCCACTTAATGGTGCAGCAGAGACGCAACTACAACAGCAGTGCTAAAAGTCATAGTTGCAGCTGAGATGATTCACCAAACCAAGGCGAGGTATACCAACCAGCAACAGTAGTAGCAAAAGAGCAGTCCACAAAATGAAAAAAATAGAAGCAGATTGAGGCTGCAATCGCAGGTATCAGTGCACAGATGCCGCCCGCAATGAGATTTGCAGTAGCGCACTGTTGCGCCTCCCAACAAGCGCATCATTTGTGCGGGCGGCTTCTTTGTGTGTGCAGCCATTGTGCGTGCAAGAGCAGCGCACGTAGTAACTGTGGGCACAAATGCTACATTTGTGGTAGCAAAACAGGCAAAAGCAGTAGTTTTATCCATCAACTCATGCAGGATTGTCTTGAAAGAAAGAGTACTAGAGGCTACAATGTCAATGAAAACAATAGCTACAGTAGCAGCCCCAGAAGAAACAACATTGGCCGTGGATACAGCAGCAACTAAAACAGCAGTACCAGCTGCTGCAGCAGCAGCAACAGTGGAAGTAGGGGCTGAGGAAATAGCAACAACAGTAGTGATAGTTGCGGCATCGACATTGGGAGCGGGAGCTGTCATGGCTACAGTGGCAGTGGGAACGAGAGCGACAGTTGTGGCATCAAGAGGGACAGTGGATGTGGCAAAGGGCATGTTCGACCAATATGTAATGTCAATGTGTTGAATGGTGGTGTTTTTGCACTAGGGCCGCTTTGTCATGAAAACACCACCAGTCAACACTAGTTGATGTTACACATACGCTGCAGAATGTCCTATCAGCCCAGTGTACATTAAGTGAGCAAACCTGGTCAGGCTCAGATAGTGACACAGAGGCGGTGAAAGCATCTGCTGATATCTGTGCTCTCGAGACGTGACTGAGTCAGCTCCGGCCATGCAATACCACCGCTGTTACTGTTGGAACAGTGCCCCTTGCCATGGTGAGGGGCACTGTGTGGCCTCCAGAAGTAAGAGGAGGGTGGCTGAGTGGTTCAAGGAATCAACTGTAGATGGCAAGGACTTAGGTTCAGGTCTAGGATCTTCAATTATTGTGGTTGCTTGGGGTGAAGGCAACCACATGGTGCAGAAGGTTCACTGGATGATTGAAAGCTTCTAAATGAATTTTTCCTGCTTCTAGAAGCTGGTGGAAGATTCAAAGAAGGACATGTTCCTTCCAGATAAGATAAGTGCTCTCAGAAGGAATGTGACTGTTCTGAGAAGGGAAGATGCATTCTACATGATGGTTGCTTCACCTAGACGAAAGCTAAAATTCCAGGGAAGCAAGCTCATTCCCCATGTCAAGATCCGTGGGCTAGAAGAAACCGCGATTAGAGAGGCACAAATTCACAAATTCAAGTGTGGAACCTTCCATGCAACAAGCCATTCTAGAAGGCATGGAAGCTGCTAGGAATCCCTGTTTTCTGTAGTTTCTTGTATGCATGGTAAAGGCTACACCTGTGACAAAAAAAGGACACACAGTCCTGGCAGTGTGAAAACTTCAATCAACAATCATCATCAGCG
The DNA here is from genome assembly GCA_023375785.1 of Penium margaritaceum. NCBI lineage: Eukaryota > Viridiplantae > Streptophyta > Zygnematophyceae > Desmidiales > Peniaceae > Penium > Penium margaritaceum. The sequence continues at coordinate 242,985 of SZWC01001109.1, forward strand.
CTGACATAAGTTTTTTCCAACTAACTGGTTGGTGTCAAGATCTGACTTCCATAGCCAAGTCTGTTGTATGTTTTTGCCCCTTGTTCAGTGTTGTAGGACGGATCAGGAATGCTCTGCCCCTTGTGGAGGTATGACCCCTAGATCCGTTGTAGTGTGACTCAACTATGCTCTGTCTCTTGTGAGATATGACCTGTGAGTACACCATGTGGGTGAGTGGTTACCTTGGCCATTTTGTTGATTTGGCCAAGTGAGAGGTCATGAGGTCGATCCTGGCCCCATGCATATCTTGTTTGCTGTGGAAGCTTCCAAGAAAGAAAGTCCGTAGCTTCTTGGACGCTACATGGTTGGTCTGTCACCTTGACACTAGGATGCTTATGTGTCAAGCCCACAGTGCAAGTCTATTGGTGACGTGGCTGGTTCAGGCCACGTCCCAGGAATGTGCTTTTGAGTTCTAGGACTGGACAGACAGCTATAAAAGGACTTGTCTTGCATGCTGATCAATCAACCCTTGCTTGATGCTCTCTTNGGTTAGGGAAGTTTCACGCACGCAACCGCTAAGGTCACAAGCAGTGAGAGCGCCTTCGCTCTCACCCAACTTCTCTGTTTGCAGGGCAACATCAGCAGGAGGGGAATGCAACACATCTGCACCTTTCTACCTTGGGAGCTGACATCAGCCTACATCAGCCTACATCAGCCTACATCTGCTTGCAACAGCCAACGTGAACAGGGGAAGCAGTTTCCTCTTCTCACCAACAGCCTACAACGGCCTCAAACACAGGTTCATCGGCATCAACAACAGGTGCAGCAGCTATAGCAGTTGTAGTTGTAGGGATGGCAGGGACAGGGGAACCAGGGAATCATTTGCCCATCCTCAAATTTGATGGAGAGGGGTTTGCACTCTGGAAGTGGCAGCTTGAGATCATCATGGATGACAGTGATTTGCTAGGATACGTTGAAGGAACTATCCCAGCACCAAAGGAGGAGGGTGCTGACCTTGTGGCATGGGTCAAGCTCAACAAGAGGGCTCTCGCCATACTTGTGTCCTCCATACAACCCTCAGTCCTTTCACACATCAGCGGTTGTACAGTGGCAGCCGCGGCATACGCCAAACTTGGCAAGGTATTTCAGTCCTCCTCACTTGCCAACCGTCTCTTCATTTTACAAAATCTCATTAGCATGAGGCTTGGTGAAGGGGAGGATGTCTCCGCCTTTATGCAAAAGTTTGAGACACTCTTGCAACAAGCCACGGGCATGGGGTGGGACCTGAAATCGGACATGCAGGCCATGATTTTTCTGATGACGCTGCCGGAAAGTTGGGGCCCCATGATAATGGTGATTGGAGGGTGGACTGAAGATCTAGTTTCCTACACCACCGTCTCTGAGTATGTGCGGAATGAAGCCATGCGTTGTAGCAGCAGTGAAGCAAACATGGCTGCCTTTGCCTCACGGAGCAGTGGCACCTTCCGCAATACCTCCTCCTCTGGGTTCAGGGGAAATAACAGCACTAGCAACAGTGGAAGGGGTACAAAGCGCCAAGGAAACTGCCATAACTGTGGCAAGGCTGGACACTGGGCTCGAGAGTGCCGTGCACCCAAGAAAGAGGGAGGAGACGGGGATGACTGGCGTGGGGGAAATGGTGGGAAGGATCCCACAAGCTTGATGGCTGAGTGTGCCTCCGACAAAGGGAGGGCGATACTCAGGCCAGGAGCCTATGGCCTTGACTCGGGCACAAACGAGCACACCACTTACGAGAAGAGAGACTTTATCTCTCTTGCTCCATGTAACAAGAACTTCAGGGTCGCCAACGGCAAGGTTGAGGCAGCTGAGGGGATTGGTGACAAGCTGGTCACAGTGGGTGTCAACGGTGCGGACTCCGACCTCAAGCTAGAGGGGGTGGTCTACTTGCCCTCCTTCACAGCCAACCTGCTCTCCGTCTCTAAGATAACTGACCATGGCATGACAGTGGTCTTTACAGAGAAGGAAGCAGTGATAGTTCCTACCAAGGACATCAACATCTTCTACTCTGCCAAGAAGGTTGTCGCACAGGTTCCTCGTGTCGATGGACTCTACGTCTTGCAGACCAAGACGACAACTCCAATGGCTGAATCTTTGGTGGAGAGTGATGATGAGGAGAGGAGCGATGCAGAATCAGATGAGGAAGGACATGTTGGAGCAGCAGAAGCAGTGGCAACAGATGATTTGGCAACAAAACCACAAGCAAATGCAGCCACTGGGGCTGCTCATTCTAGCCTGTGCACATCCTCCAAGAACCTATGGCACAGGCGCTTTGGGCACGTGGCTCATCGCACATTGGAGCTCATGGGAAAGCAGGAGCTAGTGCGTGGGATGGAGCTAGGTGATGAGGTGGTGGGAGCAGAGATCATGTGTGAGCCATGTCTTCAAGGCAAGGCGAAAAGGAAACCGTTCAAGCGCAATGGCACGTGCGCTCTTGCACCTCTCGATCTTGTCCACTCTGACGTATGTGGTCCCTTTCGCATACCGTCAAATGGAGGCAGCAGATATTTCCTCACATGCATCGACGACAACAGCCGCAAAGTCTGGATATACTTTCTCAAAAAGAAAAGTGAGGTGAAGGAGAATCTGCAGGCCTTTGTCGCTATGGTTGAGCGACAGAGTGGAAAGAAGGTGAAGGCATTCAGGACGGACAACGGGGGAGAGTATGAAGCTTGCAGGGAGTGGCTCAAGACACAGGGCATTGAACACCAGAAAACTACGCCCTACTCACCTCAAAGCAACGGCGTAGCAGAGAGGATGAACCAGACGCTCCTAGGCATGACTAGGTGCATGCTCTTTGACGCCAAGCTTCCTCCTAGGTTCTGGGCTGAAGCAGCACGTACGGCTACCTACCTTGTGAACCTCACACCTGCAGCAGCTCTGCGAAGGAGAGGCAAGAAGAAGCAGACACAGCAGCTGAAGACGCCTCAAGAAGCATGGTCAGGCAAGAAGCCGGACGCCTCCCATCTCAAGGTGTTTGGTTGCACCGGGTTTGCCAAGGTCCAGGCCGGTGAGGGCCCTGGAAAGCTCGATGCAAGAGCACGAAAGTGCATTTTCATCGGCTATGACACCGCCCACAAAGCTTATCGACTGTGGGACCAAGGAGCCAAGAAGGTCATCCGCAGCAAAGACGTGGATTTCCACGAAAG
>SZWC01001109.1:253046-295208 GCA_023375785.1 Penium margaritaceum
CAGTAGCCACTCTTCATGCATGCCATGAGGTCTGGCTGGACCCCAGAGATGGCAGCGTAGCCGTCTCATGTTTCACGTGCAAGTGTGACCTCACTGTACCATGTGAGTCTTATCGCCTTCTTTCTCCTTGTGACTCTATCCCATTGATCTTTCAACAAATTCACAAGCTTCATAATCCATTGCACATCTCTTGCACTTCCTTGCATCATTCCTCCTACTTACACTTGTTCCCTTGCTAGCCTCTACTACGTCAGAGAGGACAGCCATGGCTCACAAACATACATGTGATTGTACATGTGATTTGAACGTGATAGGGGGTTTACCTGTTAAGCTCACTTTCTACTGCCAAGCAAGCAACGAGCTCGCTTTTGGTTGGGTGCGTGAGCATCACACACCAGGTTCAAACATAACCTAGCCTGGAATTTTTGTATGTGTATACAATTTTTATCAGAAAACATTGGACATCCCCCATTCAACAAGGTCACGTGACTAATTTTCAATCCACAAATTACTATCAGAAACACCGGACAACCTAAGCATCCATGGCAACAACATACAAGCATGTTGATGCATGCTGTGTCCTCTACAATAAGTACATCAATGTACATGTACCGTCAATTCAACTTGAATTGACGGTACACGTGTTGGTCTCCTGCATGAGAGTCTGGATTTTCCAGAGGTGACAATGCTTCAACAACGGGGAACACTAATCCAACACTCTCCTATGATCCGTAGATGAGATGCATAGCAAGAGAAACAATGAAGACATAGAATCAAGGACATGGAAACACATGTACATGGGATAGTGGATGGACAGCATGCACAACGGAAAAAAACAAGGAACATCACGCATGGGTGAGAAACCAGCCGCATTCATCCTTAAACTTGTTGCTGTTCAGAGTTTTTGTCAAGAAATCAACATAATCCTGTCAATCATCTAACTAGAAAACCGGGAATCTGAAACACTGTGATTATATGACAAGTGCTATTTGACATTGATATGCTTTATGGAGGAATGGTGCATGCCATCACTATCACCAATAGTCTCTGTGCTACGGTCTTCATGATGCAGGAAGATGCAGCTGTTGGGAACACACAAATGCTCTATCAATACATGAGGTAAAATGGCTTCAAATATACCTGGACCAAACAGGAAGCACACCGCCTCCCTTGAATTGTGTGCAAAAATCTCCGTTTCCCTCTTCTTTCATGACATTACAGCACCAAAAAAAACAATTGTTTACCTAACACACTTGTGAGTGTCAGATTCACGTGCCCAATCGCTGTCAGTGTAGCCATCAACCATGATGGAGGGTGGTGCACAATAGCACAAAAGAACTCATGCACTGAACTAGGTATAGCGGATGGACACAAGAGCAGCATCTAGATGCAGAATCTCCATTGATTAAGAGATTTAGACCTGAAATTCTACTAAGAACGCACTGTTGGCACAAGTAGGGATTGAAAGGTATTTCACAAAGAAATGATGGAGAAGTTTTCTATGTTATTGATATTCTTGCCTAGATTCTTGAGGTCCAGCAACTTGAGAAGCTTCTGACCATCAGTGGTCATGGGAATAGAAGCAGTTGCATCAAGGATTGGATTTGAGGAGAAAACCAATCCATCAAGCTACATCAATATGAAACTTGAATGCCACGAATCACTTGGCGATGCCTTTTATGCTCAAGCCCCATGCACAACAAGAATCTTCTTGGCTCGCGGTTATTCATCTCGTAGACACCTTTCAAGAGCGTCTTGACAGCTTGGACCGACAAAGGGCTGGGGAAAGCAAGGTTAAGGTCATCCACATAGATCAAAGTCTCATGTATGGGTCCGAGAGGATTGGCTAAGACAGAAGGATCAAGAAAACTGCTCTGGTAGCCGCCCTTCTCCAAGCTGGAGGGTTTATTGCTGTTCCAGCAAAAATAATTTCAAGAATCAAGTATATAAAAAAGGAGAGAGGTGAAAATTTCAAGCCATACAATGCCTTGAGGAGGCACTAGACTTTTTCAAATCTATTAGTGTAATCTATTAGTGCCAGAAGGTTAGATCACATGAAAAAGCTGGCCATGAAATAATGCAATTTCCATGCCCATCTGATGACGCTATAAACCATTGTGTGCCACAAGGCTGAGAAGATATTTTGCTCTGTTTTATCTACCAACGGATGTAATTGTTTCATCAAAACTGGCACAAGGGATGTGAGAGGATTCATTGGTTGTGAGTTGATCATTGCAACGCTTGATGGTGCCAGCTTTCGTAAGAGACCCAACAAGCACAGATGGCTTTCTGGACGTGGGGGGGGGGGGGGGTCGACTAGCGCATAATGTGTTTCAAGAGTGTTTATTTCCTTTCCCTTTAAATGCCCCCATAAATCCATGTCACTGAACAACATGGAAACACAGAGCAGCGTCATGACCAGTACACTTCCGCTTAGGCCAAGCAGCTGCATTCCCTGCCCTTACAGCCTGTCTAGCAGTATCTACCTCTAACATTTTCCTCTCACAACCCTTCTTTATACTGTCTGCACCTACTCAATATCTTCATCACTGCCTAAAACATCATCATCCTTGTCAAAATGAGCATATGACTCAGCCTCCACTTTCTCCTTCAAAGTTGCAGTATCAAGGTCATCGTTGTCATTTTCATCATCATCATCATCATCATCATCATCATCATCATCATCATCATCATCATCGTCATCATCACCATCATCACCACCATCATCATCATCATCACCTTCATCATCATCATCATCATCATCATCATCATCGTCATCATCACCACCATCATCATCATCATCATCTTCATCATCATCATCATCATCATCATCATCATCATCATCATCATCATCATCATTTGCTACTGCCACACCAGTGTCTGTCATCACTGCAGATGCCCCTGTTGCTTCTGTGTTCCCAGCTGATGAAGCAGCCCTGGTGCCTGATGCTGAATCATTTTCTGCTGCTACATTTTCTTTCAGGGCCGACATCCTGGTTGCTGCAGCCTGTGTTCTCGTCTGCCCAATAGCGTGATCAGCTTTTTGTTTTCCATAATATAACCCAAAATGGCTGTGCCCCAGCCTGCCTCCAGACATGTTGCTGCAACCTCATCAATGTGACCATCAAAATCACTGCTATTGTCTTCCTTCATCTGCTCTGTCGGCTCTACCGTCATGTTTTTGGCCTTCACCCTGCCATACATGCATCATGGATGCACATTTGTTTTCAATACAATCTCCAGTGTATGCAGATTCAAATGGTTGTGCCAAGCATTCTGAATGCGCTTGTGCTTCCGGAACACCCGCTCATTTGCATTTCTGCTTCTGGGCAGCACCATAAGGCATATAGAAAGGCTGCGCAGGGCTGGCATGTAAGGCATGTAACATTCGTGCAAGAAGAAAGCTGCAATCTTGCCAGCCAGCACCTTGGTCACCCCGGTCCTTGCCCTCTCAACCACCAAAGCTGGGTTCAGCTCGGCTGACACAAGGCCGTGTACTGAAGGCTTCCAGCTGCAGCTCCACATCCAGCTGGTCCTTATCAGGCATGAGGTCAGCCAGAATCTGGTTTCATGCCTCCACTGTTGTCTTATCTGCATCAAGCTTGTGCTTGAAGTGCTGAGGGTGGATGCACCATACAGAAATGAAATACAATCAACTTCTCTGATTTGTCAACCTCCAGCTGAGGTGATCTATGGAAAACTCTACCCAAGCTGGGTTCACTGAATTCTTCTTTGCCTCACGCATCATCACTAGCTTGTGCAGGTCAACAGTTGCATCCAGAAAATCTTTGTAAATGCAACCTGTTATTTTACCGGCAACATCAGCTTTGCGCAGATTGATCAAAATGGAGATCATCAGGCATAGCCATGCATTGACTTGCGGGAACAAAAATACTGACCTTACAAGACGTTGGACCTCCTTCTCATGCGATTTGAAGTTTGCACCCACGTATCCCACAACCTCCTTCTCCATAGCATCCCTTATCCCAAGCAGCCTCTTTAGCATGCAGCTCACAGACCCCAACTGGTTGGCACATGCAGCTTGCACAACCTTCCCACCACTCTCCTCCTTCAACTAACTGTGTAAGATGTCCTTATTCCCAATGCATCCCAAAAAAATTTAGAATTTCCTCATTGATGCCTCTCCCAATTCTGCCTTAGCAAATTCTTTGAGCACAAGATCCGGACTGTGAGCTACACATCTGGAAAAAATAACAGGATGCTTCTTATTCAGAACCTTATGTACCCTCTTACTGGTGATTGCATTGCTGGTGATTACCATCGCGCTGTTCTGTGGCCCCAGCTCCTGGATAGCCAGGATGCAAAGCCAGATGCTGCTCGGCGGGACGCAATGATTGTAGGCCCGGAAGACTGAGATCGGCAGCTGCAAGTCGGGGTGTTGGGCTCCAAGAGAGATGACCGGTTCTGGGAGTGAATCTCTGGGAGACGTCTGTGAGTCCAGGAGTGCGGCTCTTACTGAGAGCAGTGACTGCATGTAGTGCTGGAATAGTGGGCCACGGGATTTAGGCTTGTTGTATACTTCAATACTGGATGCTATCCAGTGGAAAAGAAGTAGATAAGGAGGGGGGCAGGGGGAGCTGAGGTAAAGGAGCCTTTGGTAGAAATCATGATCGATGCATGTAACATGTGCCCAAATTTGGTGACATGGACCATCTATTCAGTTCTGTGAAGTGCCCAGTCACTGGCCATGGTGCGTGGGCTGTGGCATGGAAAACTTGGCATCCTGGCTGTCCATTTCCTAGGAAAGCTAACACCATAGTATGATTTGCATCATCCTAGGCAACTGCTAGGGGTATACGTGGTTGGCAAACATGAGTGTCCCCGATTCGCATCGACGTCACTTGCTGAACTTGAGCTGACTTGGTGTTTTTTCAAGGAAGAAGTGAACTCTGTCAGTGGCTGCGGCAGCCCAAATTTGCCAATTGGACGTCGACCTGCTTGGCGACTCCTCCTTAGACCTTGAAATTAAGAGGTCAAAGTCAAAATGGCTTGTGGGATGTAAGAAAGCATATGAAAATGGTGTTATGATGGGATATGGACATGAAAAGGTCAAGGGATATCAGGCCCAATGGCCAGAGATGGGGTAAGATAACCTGAAGGAGGAGGACAAGAGAAAAATGGATCACAGAAATGACAAATAGATTTTCAGGGTAGGATGCCAAAACCTGCTCTTGGATTGAAGGAGGTGGGAGTGAAAACATGACCACCTTGAATTGACCAGAACGTACGCTGCTTATGAAAATAAGGGTGCTTGGCCTGAGGAAGCCAGGTCTCAAGAATAAGACCGACATCACTCTTGTGAAATTTAGCAAGGACCCAATGGAAGGGGGAAGAATCAAGAGTGTGGCACAAGACATACCAACTGAGCGCGCCAAGAAATTCATGAGGCATGGGCCCATTGGCACTTGTGTGGAAAAGAGCAATCAGATAAGATGTACAAGCTTTCTTGACAAGAAACATGGCCCAATGTAACATACCTTAGAGACAAGGAAAAAATGAGGGAAAAGAGGCAGCATGGAGCAGGTTGTGTGTGTAGCATTCTAGAAATAGCAGTGGTTTGGATTCACCAGAGACGTCAGTGGAGATAATGAGTTTCTGCAGGAGAAAGGGAGGTCATGGCATGCATGAGCGCATTACCAGCACAAGGATAGGTGGGAGAATAGAGCCAGAAATGATATAAATTGTCACAATTTGACGTCACATATCACAAAATAACCAATGGAATTCAGGGCAATGGTGCAACATCATGACGTTAAAAAAATGCATACCCAATCTGTCTAATGTGGAAAGAGAAAACAAACTGATTTCAAGGGCGGGTACAAAGAGGACAACCAAAAATTCTAATCTACCAATTGGATCAACAGTAACACCTTCAATGGATAACGACTGACCCAATCCAGTACACAAGAATCACTTGAAGGCCTTGAGCCAAGGGTGGAAAACGAGTCACAATGCGGCATCACGGAGCAAGTGGCATCGGATTCCATCACACAGAGAACATGGGATAAATGATTCAGGAAATGGCAAAATCAACAGAACACAACAGTGCCAGACACTGAGGAGAAGAGGACAGGTTTTCCACGAGCAGCCAGAAAATGAGGGGTAGTATTGGATTCCCAGGTTTCAATCCATGGAACACTTTTAGGCAGTTTCTTACGAGTACAAGCAGATGACGGGCCACAGAGGGCTCCATCGGTCATAAAACTGAGACTCCTAGATGCAAAGGAACCACTTTTACCTCGTTCATCAGGAAATTGGAGAATGTGTTGGAGGGACTGCATCAGGGAACTTGCAATAATCAGCATCTGGAGGATGAGGCCATCACAGCAGGTGTTTACTCAGAAGGGTACTACGTACAAAACTACAGTGGAATAGATGAAGAAGACAGATTTGTGATGCACAAGGGCTGCTAGCTCCTGGAGGATTCAGGAGTGCGGAGTGGAGTAAATGTCTTCATTTCTTAGTGAGGAGCCGCCGAGGGCAGCTTCAGTCAAGAAAAGGAATAGGACTTTCCCTTGGCAGTGCCCAACGTGGACTGAAAATCTTTGAATTCCAGTGGGCTATGTTTGCGCACGTGCGCACATCGTCAGGGTCTATGCCACAATAGCAAGCAGAGTTCTTTCAAGCACCACACTTACAACAGAATAAGGAACTGTAGGCAGAAGAGGAACAGGAAACCACTGGTCTCTTCCTGTTTCCCTTGCCCTTGCCCTTGCCCTTCTTACCCAGACCTTTGGTGACCAGGGCAGTCCCAGAGTAAGGAGGGGCAGGGGCAGGTGTGGTGCTGCAGAAGAGGCAGGAGAATGGGTGGGAGTGGCAGCAGCATTGCATACTACAGCAACTGAAGAGATGGATGTTCCATGGAGATTTCAGCTGTGGAGAATACTCCATCATTGAAACAGTCTCTCTAAGGTGAAAATGTAGAGCACCCAGACACCAGGGGGCGAGCCAGCCAGAACAGGCTAAGCAGCAAGGTGCTAGAGATTAGAAGCCTTCATGTGGCAAATAAAATCGGCAAGCTGGAGGGTGAGGCTGTTGGTGATAGTCAGAACAGCCAGAATCCACCCTGGTCAGCATTGCCAAAGTCACAGAGTAGACGGAGGAATCTGCTCCAACAGGGATTAACACTATCATCAGCACGCATGATGAGGGTACTGAATCCGAAATTTAGCTGGCTCTGTGCAGCGTGCCCAGTAACCATAGTTCGGCAGCAAATGAGATACTGTATAGGAGATTCTATCGAAAATGGTGCGGAAAAAAAAGGGGTTCGCATTATGATTAGCAACCTCTTTGGTGAGGTGTGGCGGTGTAGCAGAAATGAGAGCATGTACTGCGCACATGGACTTGATGGAAAGAAGTGAGAAGGAAGAAAGGGAGCTCATGATCTACTACAAAACAATGATTCTACATAATACTCCTTGGTTCTCCTAGGTGGGGAATCGGAGTCCATCAGAGAATGGAGGTGGAAATGTGCCAAAGTTACACTGGCGAAGAGGAGATGCATCAATGTAAGGAATTGGGGAGATGATCTGGCCTACAAGATTGGACAACTGAGTGGCATCCATGGTGGGAATTTTTCAGCAGTGAGTTGCTGACCATGTTAAAACTGAGAGGGCAAAAAATCACTTATCTTACTTTTCAAACTCAGTACCGAAGTCGTGAGGCGAAAAGTGTTCAGTTTGAGCAAAGTTCTATGAAGAGCCAAGCTCCACCTTGAGCAAGGCAATCAACTCATTCTTTTCATCCATGATGGACTGAAAGAATTACATGCCACATAAGGCACAGGATATGACAAGGGAGTGGAAGGAAAGAGCACAAGACTGCTGAAAACTCCGCACAATATGGGCCAAAAAGAACGAGCAAAGTTCTGAGAACGCAGGAGATAAGCGAGCTTCAGGCTGAGTTCAGAGCTCAGCCAAAAGCACAAAGCAAGATCATAATGGGCATACCAGCTAGGCGTAGGGATAAGGATTGTTTTATTCTACTGAGGTTGATGTGGGATGAGGCCTGATGAAAATGCAGCTGGTAGGGTGGTGGAGACTATGGCAAAGGTAGTGGAGCAGATGCAAAGGAGTGGTGCTGCGAAGTTAATGAGTATTGTTTTGACAGAAGTGACTGTGGACGCAAGCAACACAACTGTTGAAACCTTGGTGAAAGAGGCTGCAGCATGAAGGGTGTTGGATTGTGGTACTGGTGCTGTGTTGACTGTGGCGGTAAGCCACAGTCAACACAGAACCTCTGTCATAACCTCAGAATAATTGTTGAGGTTACGAACGAGGTGACCTCAGTGGTAGGCGATAAGGCTACTGCAATGGAATATGTTGTTTTACAAAGCTGAAAGGGGATTTTGGTGAATATGTTGCTGCACCCTACAAATTACTGTCTTCTTTAACTCCCTATGCACACGCTCTAAAAGAGGCATGACAGGTGGCAGTGGAAGAGGAGGCTGCAAAGACAAAATCCAGTTAACATCATGAAAAACTGGTGGGTGCGAGATAGAAGTGATATGAAGCATGGAAAAAAATGTGATGTGAAAGAAGGTTACAAAAGGGATGAAACTATTTCAACATGCAAAGCATTTCAAAAGCATGCAGGCACGATACCAATGTGTTAAAGATGCATGTGAGGTGGCGTACGAGTAAGCGTACATACCGACAAGGTGAAGTCAGGTTCCAGTTCAGATAGTGGTGCCTCACTAGCTGCAACCTAGATCAGAATGCAATGATATTGTAGGCCTTTGACCCCTTGATTAACATCTTAGAATACCACCGCTTTCCAACTTGCTGTTTCTTACGAATTTGGCTCCTTCTGCTACATCCTGCAGCCAGCTTACGGGGTTGGCTGCTAGGCTTCTAGGATTCCAAGATGCTTTTGTAGATAGGCTGCTTCAGCCACCTCTGCTATAAAGTGTATTAAGCTTAACAGAGGCCGCTGCTAGCCTCATGTGTCTGCTTCTACTGTGAGATGCAGCCAGATAGAAATCCATGTACTAGGGTGCTCGGGCAGCTTGTGCCGTAAACTGCAGCTAGATACATGGGGCCGGCTGCTAGTCTACCTAAGATTTTGCCTTCTTTGGTTCCTTCTATGTGGGGCGGACTACTCTGACTGCTTCAGCCACTCATGTTATAAAAACCTCACCCTGCAAGAGGGGCTGTCTTTAGGCTGCCTAGGCTACTTCTTTTGCAACGGGCAGCTTGCCAGATGGGCTGAATTCTTTGGCTTCTACTTCTGCAAAGTACAGTCAGTCAAGAGGGGCCAGCTGTGCTGGCTGCTTAAGCTACTGTCGGTGCCCAAGAGACTATAGCAAGATGTTGCTGATAGAAGAGGCCAACGAATATTTTTCTCTGGCTACTTGTACTGCAATGTACAGTCAGCTAGATGGGGCTGGCTGCTAAGCTACCTAGAGTGCTCGTGCTGTAACGAGCAGCCAGCCAGGGGCAGATTGCGTTGGCTGATTCTACTATGGAGTATAGTTGGTCAACAGGACCAGACTGCGATGGCTAGTTTGGCTGCTTTTTTTGCTCAAGCTGCTTTGGCTACTGTAATGATCGCACTGTTTGGCTGAAATGGCTACTGAATGATGCGTCACTGGCCAATGCAGCCATCTGCTTCAGCCACCTAAGATGCTTGAGCTTCTCAACTACTTAAGCTAGCTTTGATGCGTTGATCCTTTTGCTACTTCTTCTGCTTCAAAGGTTCAGATGTAAGACCCTATGGGTGTTTCTGATACAAAGTGTAGGCATTCAATCACAATCAATTGAGCAGTTTTTCATGGGGAAAGTGTGGCCGTCCTTTGTTTTTTCAAAAACTGAAATGCTCACCTCCTGGTAACTCACTTTTGGCACAATGGTCATCCATACCGGCTGTAACCCAATTGCCCACCAATATGTGGCTTCAGTCACAAACGCGTCCAGCTAGCGCCAAGAAGCTTTCATACAACTTGTTTTTCTCGTTCTGGTAGCATTCTTGGAGGGTCTTCATTCTCTCCTAGTTTACCCCAGAAATTTTCCATTCATCTTGGTTGCCTTTGGTTCTACAGTCCTCACCATTGCATATTCACTCTTCCATTCTTCTTTCACTCATCATTTACCATTCATTCTCTCACCATTCTCTTTCAGCTCTTTGCTCTGGCACTTTTCTCCTCCGCTCAGCTCTGTAATGCATCTACTCCTGCCTCTTATATTCTCTCAGAATGACCATATCTAAGCTGTACTCAGGTGCTCTACCTCATGTCTGCCAAATTCCTGCCTCCATTTTCTGGAAAACTCCTTGAGCTCACATTAACATCTCTAATTCCTTCACTCTTCCACACATCCATCCATACTGCTGCTTGTGCCTGATTTTTCCCAAACGTTTTTCAATCTTTTTCTTCTTCTGACACTTTCCACACACAAATTCACCCATGACGACTGTGTGCTTAAGGAGAGGATTGCCATACTAAACCATCGCGGACATCTGCCACACCTTGGCCAACATTTTTTGCTGCTATGTGAGCCCCATCCTTCTTGCCAGTTGTTTTATCAAGATTTTACGGAATCTACCTCTGTCTAGCATACTGATTAGCTTCCTCCAACCCTTGAAAGAAACAGCCGGAATCTTAAGAACAACTTCAGGCTAATTCTGAAAAGTACCAGATTTTTCCTACATTTATAATAGCACATGAGGGAGCACATGAACTGACAAAAGCCTTTGAGGGCTGATATTCTCCCATACGGTGAAATGTCTTGTACCAATAAGCTTTCTCCTCTTCACCTCTACTAGCTGCGTTCCTACTGCCACTTGCGCTTGGCAGTCTCTCTTTTGATGACCCTCCTCATGACGCACCAAGAACTTGCCTCTTAGTCCCTGTTTCCTGCCACCGTCTTTCTACCCTCTTAAAACATATGCACCTCCTTGGGCGCAGCCTGTCCCAGCTGCTCCATCTGTGGTTATGTTGCGCATTGTGCCTTATCACATGTATGTGGTTAGCCCTCAACATCAGATCCACAAAGGTGTGCAACCCAATCATTTCCATTCCATGTTGAAATTACAACTTCATGCCTTCATAGTTGTAGTCAGACCCCTCCACATCCAAGAGGTGGACAACTTTCCGCACTAATACCATGAATCACGTCGCTTAATCCTGGACCAATCAACCTTCCTTGGCGTGAATAACTGTTTCATGTGCGTCCACTGCTGTCGAAGAGGTTGAAATTGGTAACGGACATACACAAAGTTGCACAACTTACCAATGGCCGAAGCCATGACCCAACTCCTCACCTGTCAGGCACCTCAGTGGTATTACGCCTTCACGACTCTGACCACCACTGCAATGCCATTTGCCGAGATAAAAAATGCACATGCTCTAACCTTGTGGAACTTTCTCCCATGGAAGCACCCAAAGCAGTAAAGAACAATATTTCACTGTGAAGAGCCACTCACTTCACTGCCCTTGCCACTGCACAGCTTTGGCTCTTTTTGCTTGGGCTTCCCAAAGGTAAATGCAGATGCCAATGCAATTATCCCCAACACATTGCTCCATTGGCCGAAGTACCGTTCCTAAACCTCCCCCTGTAAATGCTGGCTCTCTTGGAAAAACTCATCAAGAGCACATCAGATCTTCTCCATGAGGAATCCCAAGTTGAATTCCGCTGCCACCATGATTCCACTTGTGAAGACAAATCCTGAACAAGAAGAGTCGTGGTGAAATTGTTGGAGATAGTGGACCCTTGTTTCCACAATGTGGATCACCTCGGATTTGTGATGGATGATTCTTCAGATAATGGTAATAGCTTACAAAACTGTGTAGCCTCCTCTACGTCTCCACGCAAGTCCAGGAAAACTTTCAATTATTCTAAACTTGAACCAAGGGGAGGTTTGGCATGATGGGGTGTTAGTTTCCAAGGAGTCGCACCACCTAGCGGCCAAATGTTGAGCCCTTGAAATGCACCACCCAACACCCTCACTTTCTTGGTCTGTAAGCCCTCTCCTAGTAGAAAGAGCACTCCTATTGACCAAGGCTCCCGCCATGCAACTTTCTTGACATTCTTTACACCAAGGTCCACAAAGGATACGTTTAGGATGAGGTGGAAATGCAGGGCAATAGAACAAAGGAAAGGAGATTTTAAGAAGTTAATGAGTCCTTAGATTTTATGAAACTAAATACGAAGGAATGTCCAAGATTCCGGTTGAATTGGCCTGCTGAGAAGAACCTCTAGGATCTCTTAGGTACAAGTAGGTTAATACTCTAGAAATTCAGCTTAGTAGCTCCTTCGAGCTGCTCCAAATCCGTTTGTTGATGCGCAACGGTGAAAAATATGTGGATGATGTAAAGCACTTAACAATGTTTAAAAAAAAATTAAGAAAATACTCATGCCATGGAGGAAAGGCTGGGTTATGGTTCTATTCACCACAAATGATTGTTTTTGGAAGCATTACCAGCAGAGGTCATGGCTGCCTGAAGCACCCTGCTTGTGATTGCACCTTCAGCCACAATGTCAAAACACCCATAGCTCTTCATTAAACTTATCTTAGTGGAAATTTGTCCATCTATGGGAACCTGAGCTTTGGTGGGCAAGAAGTTTAGGTCATTGTGTTTTAAGTTAAATGACTGTGACTCTTTTTCTCTGGATACATGCCATCTACTTTAGCACGGGTGCATCTCCTTCTTCCCGACATCAACTGACCCTGTTCATGGCTTAAATTTGCATAGTTATTTGTACCAAGTACAATCAGATCATGAATGCATGCATTGGATTTTAGCATGATGATGTTACCACTGCCTCAGTAGATGGAATCCATGACAAAATTTCTCTTTGTAATTGCCTAAGAACTTTCTGGAGATGTCCATTGTGCTCTTCCATGATGTGCCTATACACCAGCATTTTGATGTATATGGCAGTATTACAAATAGAAAGATCTTTTTTTCATCAAAAACATAATATTTTTATGAATATGAGTGAATTTAAACAGCATAGCAGTCAAATCTCAGTTCCCATAGACAGTGCACGACACCACCTTCTTGATGTCTTTTCGCATCTGGTGCAAATCTGCGAATCTGGTGATAATCGCTCAACAATCCAATCATTTCCAAAACATTGGGCTCCATGGAGCTCGTCAAAATGTTTGTCAAAAGAAGGAAAATGATGTCATTTCTTCATGAATTTCTTGGCAAGCACTCAGAATTCCATGAAAATTTGCATCTTACTTGTGGGTTTTTTTGTTTTTTTTTTCCACGAAGAAAATCAGCACGGTCTATGATTTTGTGGATGGACAGGAAAATCCCTGGGCAAGCATATTTTCCAGCTGTTACTTCATCTCCAATCATGAGTAACCACTGTTCTTGTACAGGGAACATGCATACTCCCTCATCCACCACCCCCACGTCCTTTATCCCCCTAGAGGGATGGGAGTCCAACATTCCATTTGAGAACAATGTTTTGAGTGCATAACTAGTATTATGTTGTATGGGGAATGAGTGAATTTTCCTCATACACTACCTCCATGGACAACACCCGCTTTAGGGGTGGGATTAGCTAGATTACGTTAAGATGAAATCACTCACTGAGAGCGTGATCAATGATGTTTTGAACCAGGAATGAGCGCACTTCTCTCATTCACTACTTCCGTGCAATTGACCTCCAATACATGTGGGAAAGCAACGTTCCATATGAGACAAAATAAAACACTGATTTTATGTATTTTTGTATGGTGAATGAGCATAACTTCCTCATACACTACTCATAGATACTAGAACACTTCCATTGGGGTGGAATTGTCCAAAATTCCATGTAAGACAAAATCGTGCACTGAGTTCATGATTGGTGTATTTTGTATGGGGAGCAACCACACTACTCTAATGCACAAAACCCCCATAGTGGTGGATGTCCAACATTTTTTCTAGGGCAAAATCATTCACTAAGTGTGCGATCAATGTACTTTGGTACAAGAAACAAGCCTACTAACCTCATATACTACCTCCATGCACTGGATCCCTCCGTAGGGGTGGAGGTCCAATGTTCCATACAAGAAACAATCACACATTGGCTGCACAATTGGTGTATTCTTGAATGGGAAAAGAGAACATTGTCCACATAAAACAACCCATCGCACTTGACCCTCGACAGGAGTGGATGACTAGTGTTCCATACAAGACAAGAATCATCATTGAGTCTATGACTAGTGATTTGTTTTCTATAAGGAATTAGTACATTTCCCTCATGCACTAACTCCACACACTAGACTCTCAACGGGTGTGATTCTAGGATGAAATCATCCGCATAGTAAATGATCTGTGTATAATTTCCAATGTTCCATAAAGGATGAAATCATGCGCATAGTAAATGATCTGTGTATTTTTACATGGGAAACAAGAATAATAACCTCATACAATCCCCCCGTGTAAATAATCCCCTTTAGGGGCAGTGGTTGGATCTTCCATGAAGAGCAAAATCATACACTAGAAGGACTCGGTGAGAAACCAATGTGTAAAGAGCTGTCAATAAACCATACCTTGTGAAACTACCCCAAGAAGAAGTCAGACCTGCCAAGGAGGACTTGGAAGGACAGCCAAGAGATTTTGACAAGGTATTCCGTCAATTTGACTGATCCGGAGGTCACCATGGTTGACTCCAGATCAGGCTACCATACGCAATACATTCAGGAAATATTTGCTATACATGGCTCCTTGCAGTGGCACATGACAGTAGCCAACAAAAAACCAGGGTAGGTAGTTGGAAAAGGGAATGACCGCATTGAGAAGGTGATGTAAAGGAAGTCCTTTGCAGTCACCGTTGAAGACATGCATCATATGCCTAAGTTTGGGGCAAATCTGCTTCCATAGAGCCGCCTTACCAACAAAGGGCTCAAGGTTCTCTCAAAAGAGAAGAAATACATCTTTTGATGGGAGGTTCTGGGGTGGTTTTACATGGGAAAAGGAAGGAGGAAATTTACATTCTCTATGTCAAGGTCATCAACAGTCGGACGGGGTCCAACGCTACACAGTTTGCGAGAAAGGACAATGACGACCTGGATCTATGACAAACAAATTTGTGCCACATTTCTCCTTAAAGTTGTGAATTGGCAACGTTGGTGATCATACACACTTACTTGTGTGGGCTATTCTAGGCATCCATTAGGGGAGTCTGAAATTTTCTCACCTTCCAGTCACGACCATTGGTTGGAACTACCTTCAATGATGGACGTTAGTAGGTCAGTACCGGCGACCTAACACTACCATATCCCAAGGAACAGAGTTCCTTAGGCACCTATCCAAATTTGAAATATGTTACATGGAATGCAAGGTGATCAATTCCCTCAAAGTACCCATTGTGAGATGCAGGCAAGGGTTAACCACCACCATGGAAACATTTCAACCAAACCAAAAAAAAACCTTCACACCTACATTGACAACTACACAACAAAACTTTCATGTAGTGTTTTGACTGGAAGAGTGATACGCTCTCATGCATGCAAGATTTCATGGTAGCATTGAAGAAACAAGTATGGTTGAACAAGAAGGCAGTGTGAAGTGATAATGGTGGAAAATATGAAAACTGCAAGGAATGGATGGAGATCAAAGGGGTTGAGTCACAAAAAATCATACCACATTCCCCATAATGCAATGGCGTCATTACGAGGAAAACTTTTGCTATCCTTCACATGGTCAGGTCCATACTGAGTGATGCCAACTTTGCACACAAAAAAATTGCCGAGGTGGTGCAGAAAACAGTTTAAATCATAAACCTGAACCTGAAAAATCCAATAAAAAGATGTGGGTTTCAAGTTGTGGAAGTTGCCACTAGAAATGTGGAGCTAGAGGAAGCCAGTTTCGGCTGACCTTTGCATGTTTGCCTTGCACATGCTGTTGTGTAGGCATGGAGGGAGGGGGAACAGGACACGTTGGACTGGCATATTGGCCGGTGCATCTTTGTTGGATATGAGAGGTGTAGGAAGACGTACTGCCTCTTTGACCAGTGGTTGTAGAAGATCGTGAAAATTCTGATGTCACATTTTTCAAGGAGAGTCACTAAACTGGAGAGAGTGTGGATCTCTCAAAGCAAAGGGAGTGGTTGTTACTTCTTGAAAGGGAGAAACCAGATGGCGTAGATAAGACTGGCGTTTAAGAAGCTAAAGAATGCAAGAATTATCCAAGGGAATGAAGGAGCGGCCGATTTGAGATGGAAGAGCGAGAACAACTAGAGCTGGAAGAATCAATTTAGGATTAGGACAAGGAGTCCAAAGAGTCAGCGGAACTAGAGCCAAAAGAGGAGGCAGTGCGTTATCATGCATCTCCAAGGTCCGAGAGAGAGAGAGAGAGAGAGAGAGAGAGATAGAGAGAGAGAGAGAGAGAGAGAGATAGAGAGAGAGAGAGAGAGCGAGAGAGAGATAGATAGAGAGAGGGAATAGGTCTTAGAAACATGCAACATCACGAGGGGGTGGCAGCAGCAGACTCAGGTTTGTGGGTGCCTCCCAATCACTTGGTTTTGTTGAAGAGTTCTTCATGTCAGAGGAACCTGAAACCTTGAATGTGGTGTAGTAGTAGAAGGATGGAGCTGATTGGGAGGCATCCACAAACCTGAGTCTGCTTTTTTATGAGGAGAATTCAATGAAGGAGATGGTTTATCAGTCAAAGAGTGCATAAATCTTTCGCTCCACATGGATGTTAAAGAAGAAGCTCACCAATGAGGGGAATTTGAAGCAATATTAGTCACGACTGGTGACTAACATTGTCACCAGCCGTGACAGTATTTCAGTGAGCATACTACCAGAAAAAGTATGCTCATTGAAAAGGAAAGAATAAAGAAAAATTATTACACCAATGGCCCAGTTCACCTCTGTCTAGATGATCCTCTTACTGGCAGCACCAAAACATTATCTTTTCAGTTAAATGGATGTTTAAATGTCATTCCTAAATGAAATTATGGATCAGGAGGTCCTTGTGGAGGTGCCAAAGGGGGCTGACGCGGCTCTGGGAAAATTGTGTATGCTTTGCGAGGAATTGTACTAGCCAAAGCAGGTGCCACGCACGTGGTATCTTAAAATGAATGATTTCATAGGCGATCTTGGCTTCAAACACTGTGAAGGAGATCATGCTATGTACGTGAGGTTGAACCAGGCTTTTTGTCTTAACATGAATGGCCTAACCCTTATCGCATGGGGGAGTCGGTGAGCCTGAAAAGGCAGCTGGAATGTTGATTCAAAATGATCAAAATGTGTGACCTCAAGTACTACCTTAGAGTCTCCATAAACAGGGGGGGAAAGGCACATATTGTGGATATGTGGCGAGAAAAGTATGTTTTGGAGGTGCTCCTCTGCTTAAACATGGAGTGTAACCCCTTTGGCACAACCATGACAACCACATGTGACCCGAGCTTGAGTACGGGTCCAATTAGGAATGAGGAGAAGGAAGAAATGGCATTTATACTATACCAAACCGTAGTGAGGAGCATCATGAGGTAGTACCTCCTTGCAAAATTTCCATTATCTGTTGTCTAAGATTTGAACACTTATGTTATTTGTTGCCACCACGTGTTTATGGCCACATATAGATCAATAGGATCATGTAGAAATCCCGTGGTTTTGCTGGTTAAACTCAATCAAACTCTAAACAGTTCATGAAACCCATATGTGAGGTGAATCTTAGGTGAGTGTGTCTCCTTAAGTGTGTCTTCATTCTAAACAATATGCTCATATACTAAGAAGAGGAAGCATAGGTCATTTGGCAAGCGCAAATGTAATCAAAGTGTGCTATAGAAAACAAGGTGATGCTCCAACCTAGATAAAACTTGTGTCCCCCATATTCCCCTCATTTCATTGAGAAATAGACACCATAGACTGTCTCTCACAATCCTCATCAAAATCAAGTCCGAGTTTGGCTAGGTTAGTCAAGACACAGATCTCAACTTTTGTTCATGTCGTCCACAAACAAAGTTCTAACATCATCACTTCCATCAAAGTAATGCAACATTTATCAAGCTATGATTTGATAAGAAAACCCACCTTTTGGGATCGTATCCATGGGCTTTGGGTTGAGCACATACAAATCACATGAATGGATTGGATGGTTCTTGGTTAGGATCTTGTCATGCCATTTACATGCTCGGAAGTCCTAGGGTTCTATTTGAGAAGCCTTCTTGCGGATGATCCTTATTATCGATCATGGTAGACCCATCTTACCACTTAATCTTTTATAGAAATCTCATGTGGAAATTTCTTAGAGAACTATTGCAAAGTAACATAAGATCATTATGCTCTATTTCCAGACTCATTCATTTGGTATATACCATTGTAAAGTTACAACTAGATTGGATTTAACCCTTGAATTTCTAGGCCAAACCGTTGTAATTAAGATTGTTTGAGCTTAAAATTTGTTCTTCCTAAGTTTCTGAAGTCCAATATGATCCCATTAAAGCCACGTAGGTCTTCCACTAGTCTTTATGAAACTTGATGTACTACAAGTAAGTATCTTGGCCAAGACGTTTTTGGCATTTCTGTAGATACATGCCAAAGTTTTTTTTTCGGATACCAACTTTTAGGGGTCACTTGATAGAGATATCCCAATGGATCTGAAACTAGTGGCATTCTGCTACACAAACATCACTCAACACAAACTGATTGATTCCTTTCTAATAAGGGTGTTCAATTGGTGCACCATGACTGTTTGAGTCAATGTTTCATAATGTGAATATACCTGTCTGATGAGAGATTCATTGGTGGTTTCAAACATAGAAAAATAAAGAATACCATGTATTTTCAGGGAAAATAAGGTTGCCCAAGGATCTTCTGTGCACAATTTTTGTCAGAGGTCGTTGATATTCCTATGAAACCCATTTGGGGCCATGTAAACATCTAGAGGGTACTATCAGTCCCAAGCCATGCTTTTTTATACTAAAACCTTCTCAAAATTCTAAGAAGCGAATTAAAGCCCCCAATTGTAGTGTGTCCTTTTCATCTACAATTTTGATATTTCTCGCGATCACATTTGACACTATTCTAAAACGGATTCTACCTTGGCCATTTAGGAAACTCTCACTGCTATGTATTGGTTGGTCTCCAATTAATATGTGACTCATTCCATGGCCAGCAAGACCATCAATGTGGAGAAGCCAAATTGTCGTTGGCATACAACTATTGATGTAGGGAATTTCTCCACGGGCAAAAGAATTTGACACAATCTTTGGACTATGTTAGGATCCAATCTATGTTGTAATTGGATTGTGCAACTCTATGGGATTATCTTAGTACCTTGTAAACATGACAGTGGAAATGGAAATCCCCCGTTTCCCACTGAAATGAGGCTTTTCAAAATGTGTAGAAGAAATTCTCACAATGATATAGGTTCAAGCATTCTCTTTGGCCACTATCCGTGACAGAATCACTTGTCAAGTGAATACAAAATGAACATGCCGTTTATTAAATCACCTTTTTTATCCACATTAAGCCTGTCAAGTGATTTGATGTTCAATATCCCCTGATCATTTTTGTCATCATTATGCAGTCTTTCAACTTGTGGGAGGAACTAGAATCTATCTTTTCCTTTCTGTATAGGCATGCACGGTCCCTTAGGAGACCATTCACAATGATAGCATGTTTTGTCTCTAAAGTGCATATCAGTACTCAGAATCATGCTTCATTATTGAATTTATACAAGTTCGGTACCAGAGTTACCTTTATCACCTAATGAAAAATTTGTTTCCTTGTGCCTTGTCCACTCATCACATTCGTATTCATAAATTTTCTCTTCCTACACCATTCCATAATCATTTGTGATTCCGTGATGCCATGGGCCATGAAGTTTGAGAAAACTGTTAAACTAGGTATAAAACTCATACAAGATTAGAGGAAGTGCCACTACATCTCAAAGGCATATTGTGCCCTGCAACTGGAGACTTCTGTAATTCAATGAGTATGAACTATGAATAGTGGTGATGAAACAAATCTTGTGCTTGCACCATATCCCCTAGCCTAAATGTGGCATGACTTGGCATTCCCTCTTCCTCCCTCTAAATTTGTTTCCTCCATTGACAAGGAGGGAGGCTAGGAAGATCCATCATTGACTTTTGCACCCTCAGGCACCATAGGTGCCATTTTGTGAGGGAAAAGAGGATTTTTTTCCCTCATTTAGCCTTTAGCTCCAATGGCACCAAGGGATGACAAAGATTCTTGTGTCTCTCAAACTTTTGCATTTTCAATGTTATGGAATAAGGGGCAACAGAATTCTATTCCTCTCCTCAAACTTTGACACCATAAGCACAATGGGATATGCAGGAGAGGGAGTTTCATCCCTGTCTTCCACCATAAAATTCATTGTTTCCGTGGGGTTAAGGGAATAGGTGTCCCATCTCTCCCCCTTACCTTTGATACCCAAATCTTGGCGCCAATGAAGGAGGGAGGATAGGGATTTCTAACCCATTGTTCCTTTGGCATCATCAGCATTATAGGAGAGGGGAGAAAAGGATTGATGCCCATGTGCTCAACCCCTATCACGAGAATGGAGGAAGAGGGGATCCCATCCCTCTCCTCTGCCTTTGGCACCGTCAGTGCCATGGGTGGGCAAGAACACCACCTTCCTACTTCTAATGTGCCTAGCAAGAGGGAGGAGAGGAGAACTGCCGACTCATCCTCCTTCGAGCCCTTGACTACAAACAAAACGAGAGACATAGAGTAAGAGACCTGTTTTCCTGTGACGTTTTTTTCTCCCTCCAGGTCTTAATAGTGGGATAAGGCACTTTTCACTTTCTTATTGATGACCTCCACACAATCTGGAGACTTCATAAAATCTAAGAACATTCTTCTACTCTTAAGGGACAAGAGGTATGTAAGCTTGGTGGGTTTTCCAATGATTGTGGGCCATTGGCTCCAAAATTTGTGGATTGAGCTCTCAGCCAAGATCTTGAAAGTGAAAGGTGGTTGTTTTGTGTGTATGAACCTGATAACTTTCTTTTTCTTGCAAGTAATTGTTAAGACAAGGAATCACTCTATTGACACGACCTAGCTCATGAAGCCTACCGCAGGAGGCCTTTACCTTATGCATCACCCATCTACTGACCTGCCAAGTAGTTGCTGTACTTGTTGTACAGAAACTACTTGTTGTACTGTTGTACTCTCATTGTACTCACCAAATCAGCAAGAAATACTACATTTCATGCTCATCAAACGGACACGCAGCAACTAAAATCAGCTTACTTGTGGAAATCCAGATTTAACGCCAGTGGAGTGGCTATTGACTGTTTGCAAACTAATAGTGGAACATTGTTATGGCCCCTCGTAATATTATTACAAGGATAAGGAGTGATTTTTGCCTCAGTCATTTTCCAAAAAACACAACACTCTGAGAATGGAGGATGCCCGTATAGAGCATGGATGGGAAACAAGAATCCAAATCCTATTCATCATATTGCCCTTAATCAGTGCATAAGTCTCTTTTCACCTAGATTGATACAATAATCCATCCTAAACGTGTTTCACCTTTATCCCGATACCATATGAAATTTTTTAGGATTCCCCAAGCATGATGAAATTACTAAAAATCAGAATCTTATAAAACAATGGTGATTATGCTTAAACAAATGATTTTGTTTTCTTGGAAAATAGTTTCAAATTTATTTAAGATTATGTCCTGTAAAATGATTCCATGAAATCCTCTTCAGATTTAAAGACATTGAAAGCGGGTGCATTTGCATTATTAGTATCATGAGGAATTTGTAACACAATAGTTTGATTTTTCATGCATCTATACATAAGTTTACACATGTTATGCACAGATTCAAGAGCATGTGAATCAGAAATTTGGTTGGTGAGATACGGTTCTTAGAGCTCAAAATGAGCAAATTGTGTTAAGTCCCATTGTGAGAAGCTTCTTCAAGGAACAAGTAAGTGAAGACATGTAAGGAATAGGGTTGATGCTTTTCTCATACATTTCTAGAATCATCAAGCTCATTATGGTGTTTTTACACTTCAGCATCAGCAAATCAATCTAGCTCGTGGTTGAACCATTTTTACTTTGTTGAACATGAAAAAAAGATTTTAAATACAATTACATGTCAAGAGCTTGAGTTTTTGGCCAAAATCTCCTCCACATGATGGCCCAAAACATTGGGAGTTTTTTGCAATGAGTCACAATTGTAGGAAATGAAATTAAAATGAAAAAGTTACTAAAATCATGTAAACATGAGATGAAACAACAGTAAGGAAAGAATTTATAAAAAAACTATATCAAATGGAAGAAACATAATGATAAAATGTTGATTTTCACACTCTTCTTTGTTTTGCTGATGAATGAATTTATTAAAAAAAATCATGAATATTGGCCCATTTTCTGAGATCTATTACAAAACAATATAAAATAAATTCAAGGAATATTTGATAAGACAATTAGTTCTCAAACGAATTTGAAGAAACTGCATTAAGAGAATAGCTCCATCACAATTTTGGCAATAACCGTTGCTAAAAACATTTGGTTGAATTCAAATTCATGTTCATCCATTCCCTTGTCAGATATTGAAAAAAACAAAGAAATTTTTGGTTTTGATATAGTAACTTTGTCAATAGACTGGAAAAGAATGAAAATTTCTCCTTCCCTTAAGCGATGCATTTATGATTCTCATTTTTCTGCTCCTCTTCTAAGACGTTTTATCATTAGTTGAAATCCTCATTATGAGATACTTAAACATGCCATAGGCGTAATCTTTAAAAGATTTCTTATGTATGATTCAAGGTTTATTAAAGATTCATTAGCTATGGCAACAACATCTTGACTGGGCAAGGAAAGTAGTTGTGAGCACAAGTGGCTAGGAAATCTGTTGGATGTCTTGTTTCTGACAAGGTTTCCATAGTGGGAGCACATTCCTTTGTAGTAAATTTTGAACTAATTTTCAAAATACATCAATTTGTAAATTTAGAACTGAATTGAATTGTATACCAACTCATCATGAAATTGATTGGTCAGGGATTCAATCTGATTTTCTAAGTCATGTTGATTTTCCTCGCAACAGCATGGATAATTCTCCATGACATCCATTTGGACCTCTTCTATTTTTTCTAAATATATACAATGTCTTTGATGTTAAGCAACATGAAAAATGGTTCCCCAACTTGCATTCCCCGGGAAGATGTGCACATTATGGTTATTTCTTCCCAAAAAAGTTTCAAACAATTGTTTTATCGTTTTGACACTAGGAAACCACTCTAAATCAATACCTTAATGATTCACCTGTTATCTTGCATCTGCCAGTTTCATTTTGGGCCGATTACTAGCACATTTGCTCCAATGAGCAATCTAAAGTTCACACAAAATGAGCGTAGCAATGAAGATGTCGTCATATCTTGGGTTTGGAATGAAGAGGGCATTTCCTAGCATAAACGCTATGCTCCACTTGTTGCTTTGCCTCGCCATGTACCAGAAAACAATGAAAAAACAATTAATGGAATTGCTTTCAATGCCTCCAAGGATCAAAGTGTGCATGAAAGATCATTTCATCATTGCAAATCCTATGCTTGATATCTCTTGCAGAACCCAAAAAAAACACAATCAAAGCTTCCTTGCACTCTACTCTTAGGTTCAAAACATCCCAAACCAACATGAAAATGCCAATAGAGGATGTTACATGCCTATTTGAATACAAGAGAAAAAAGCAAAGGACATGTTGCTGCTGACATTGATGTTGAATTACATAGTTCAGTTTGTAAAATGTATGGATTGCACGCATTGATCACCACTATCATCACACTTACACTTGATTTCATTCTAATGATAGTGTCTATGGAGTGTTTCATTCCTCAAGATTTATCAAAGTTTGGGATGTGATCTAATGAAAACATGTGTATAGGATATGTTTAACAAGAGCTAAATCTAGGTGGATCAGACATAATGAAATTTAAGCTTCATAAAATGTGAAATTATTTATGAAAGCACAAAAACCTGATGAAAAAACATCAGGTGAGGTTTCAAATTGGTTTGATACATCAATTACAGTAAAAAAATGAAACAAAGAAATTCAAAATAACGACTTGACCTTGGATTAGGCTTGTGTGATGGTGGGAAAAGATGTTTATGATAATGAAGGTAGGTGTTTGAAGTCACAAATGATAAGATTTCTTCTCTTGTGACGTCAACATGCCCATTAGATTATGTGAACCATGACAAAGGGCAAACAAAGCCATGGGCTAGTAGAAGTATAGCATCGCTAGTGATGGTTTTTTTCAAAGTTTTTCAAAACAATGGTTGTGTAGGAGAGGGTTCAAGATCTTTCATGGTTTTAATCAAAAGCATCAGTGACAACATAAACAATTTTAATGATGGTAAGGATGAGGAAGGTGTGGTTGAGGTATGGAGGAAGATGAGGACTACAAGTGTGGGAGAAGAAGTATACAAAAGATGGTGCAAGAGACAAGATCAAAATGCACATAGGTGCATGTGGGCTTGGTTTTAAATTGGCACCTACAGACTAATACTGTTTTTTATTTGAATCCTTTCCTTAACAAAATTTCTACCTCCATGTAATGAGCTATGCAATTTTAATACGTTACTATAGCTACAAAAGTACTTCAATAAAGTGGAAACATATGCATGAAAAAGGCTTCCATAAATAGCTTATAAAGAATAACCCACATTGCGTCTATAACCTCTTGACTATGTACGCATATGAACATATTGCGTAGCCTTAGTAAAAAGCAAAACCATCTCTTTTTTTGGTAAGTTATGTGTTCACTCCAAGGTTCTTTATTCCACCACTTTTGTATTGTATCATTTAGCAAAAACTGAACACAAATCCACTTTATACTTTGATGGCCTACATGGAATGTGGACAGATTTCAAAGCATTGAACGCCTATTCAACTCAATTCCACTTAAATGCATGCGTACTGATAAACATATCTTGCATTTTTGTAAGTGGGATCTCAACCATACCAAGTTAATATCCATGGTAAATCACACCCTTTATGGATACATTAATCATGTCCTGTCTTCAAATGCTTTATTTCTTAGAAATTTCTTTCAATGATGTAAGAGGACACCTTGCTAAAGTGGGTTTGCATTTATGTTACCATTCTTTCTCAAGCATTCCTAGCTGACGGCGGCAGTGAAAACTTGTACACTGGCATGAAAAGGAGTTGGGAATTTTTGGAACACTTTTGAGTGCTTGCTCATTAAGTCTACTAATCAAATAAATGTTGATAAATGAGATGTGCATACCGTTGATGTATATATGGCTCTCGTTAGACTATGGGTGTGTTCTCGCTTTGATTCCATTCAAGATAATGGATGGTCAGCTCTCCAATATTCATGAAAGAAAAAATAGTTTCTTAGTTTTAAGCATGCAGAAAATGGTATTTAAGCATGTCAAAGTTCTTGTTATGCCATCTGGAACGATGTAATCATCTTAGAGATAGACATTACATTCAAAACCATAACAAATATTATTAATTCTTCAATGGAAAAGAGTTCAATGCCGTGTAGTGTTGAATTCAACAATAACATAATGATGATTTCTCATAATATAGCCATCATCATTTGCGACATGTTGCATAACTTTAGCACATGACCATGACTCAATCTGAGTAACTAAGTACATGCACATGATTTCCTTTCACGCATGAAGTGAAAAATGAGGCAAGAAAATGCATGGAGGATGCGGGAGCCAACAATTTCACATAGGCTTCCACTAATAGGAGTTTAGTTCTATAATGTGAAAGGGGATTTCACACCGTGCATGGGCTTCACACAGATTTGAATGCATGAAAAAGTGTTATAAAATCAATGGATGTGCTTCAAACCACAACACAATGTTTTTTAGTGGCTTCATATGGGAATCAACGTGCGCCTCCGCACATCTATGTTTATTACAATTCGATAAATTGCCGTGCCACCATTGTGGTACTGGTACAAAAGAGAACACACCGTAGTATGTGGTGCTTGTGAGAAATGATAGGTCAAGTTCAACACGCACAAAGAGCAAGCCGACCAATCATAGAGTTGGAACAAAGCCCCAGCCCTCTCACACAAACATGAAAGTGAGAAACATGATAGGTTTAAGTATTTACTCAGGAAATTATGTGCAAATTGCTGACTTCTCAATCATAAAGAAGATCTCGTATTCATTGCAAATAGTAGGCGTGCTTGTTTTCAAACTTCAACTTAGACATTAATGGATTCTTTTTGTTCTCATTGTTCCTTTTTGAATGAATACTTTTTGGTTGTTTTTTGGTCTAATATATTTGCGTATGATGCTTTTACCTATCCTCTTTCATATTGGACATGGGGAAGTCTTCATTATACCTTGTTTGATATCTAATCACACATGAATCATCATGAGAGTTTTGGAGTTTTGTATGTTGCAGAGTTAATATTCAAACATTGATGCCCTTGGAATGATGCCTCTTTTTGTGAATTCTATTGATATACATCACCAGGATTTTTTTTCTTGTATGAATGGGACATAAAGTCATGTTTTCTCCTCATCCTATCAGAGGTGAAGGGTGGTTAAACACTTGCTATTTTACAAGCCTATCTTATCCTTCGCACTAGGGGGCTAAATCCTTGTTAGATTATCTAGAATGGTAGCATAGATTGGCAACTAGACCATGTTGATTTTGTGAGACAGGTAGCAAGGGCTAGGACCCTTGCTGGAAGGATCTTTGGGTGATCAGTAGTGCAACAGTTACAATAGCAGGAGAATGGTTGGGCACTGTGGAATCAAATCTTGATTCATACAAAGTACAAGTATGGCACATGGAAAATCTTAGGTAAGCTACGCTAGCACAGCTCCTGGCCCATTGAGGGGTAACACCTTGCTAGGCCTTATAGGTTGTCGTGGAAAGGGTCTTTGCACTGTCTCTAGGTTGACTGGCCTCCGGGGTAGCCTCTAGCCAAGATGGCAGGCCTTGCCAGGCTCATAAAGGCCTTGGAGGGATCTCCAGCTGAGTCATGTTCTGGGTTCCAAAGTTAGAGGCTTGAGTACAGCTGAGTTCTTGTAGAATATGAGATAGATTTGAACTGAGAGGAGCTTCCCCTTTTATAGCTGTGGGCGTAGAGTTGACCACCTGAAGGAGAAGCTTGCTTCACGTGGTTCAGGTCTGTTGCCTCTTGGGGAAGCATCCTTTTAGGCAAAGCTTTGTGTAGGTCAGAGTTGTTACTGGCATCCCTCCAGGTTCAAGGAGAAGCTTCCTCGTTGAGGAAGCTTCATCAGGTGTTCAAGTGCAGCTTCCCCAGGAGGTTGCTTGCTTTGTAGGCTTTCATCTGACGGCCGTTGATCTTGCCATGCTGCGGCATCAAATCCGTCAATCAGGAGCCTCCTGAAGCTGGTGCCAGATTGGCCCATGCAGGTTGAAGGGCACAACCTCCATGCTTGGTTATGGTGATCCACTGTGGACCTTATGTTAAGGGTGCGTGAGTCTTGCCCAATCAATTATAGGACTCCCTGACCAAGATAGCTGTGCACTGTTGTGAAGTAGGTAGCTCCCCTACCAGCTAGAGCTGACTAGAGGTATGCGCAACCCCCTTGCACATGCCAGCACACTATATTACAAACCAGGCCCTTTAGGCTTCGTCAGGGCTAGTTGCCAGAATTTATCCGGCTTATACACACGAGAACTCACAGTAGAAGTGGACCTAGGAATTCGCCGTAAATTCGGTAACTTTCCATACACTACTCCGAATGCAATGCCGTCTTCACCATATTGGAGCTTGACACCAGTGCAGCAATTGTACTTGTCAACACTCCCCCTTGATTGGTGTGCTGGTAGTTTGAACCGTGTCATGCCTGAGAACTTCTGAAAAATTCTTCGAGTAACTCCCAGAATTCTTTCTCGAGGAAATGGTGTTGAGTGTCCTCCTTGCTGGGTGGAAGATCTGGGAAATTTTCAATATCTACTTCTGCACTAAAAGGAAAAACCTTTTCCTCTAGATTTGGTGTTGAAACCACTTCCTTGCCTATTTGAGGACTTTCGGCAGGTGAATCCTCCAAGTTGTCACACCTGAAAATGCTTGGGTTGAGTTCGGGCCAGTCCAAATAACTGTCCCTTCCTTCATGAAAAGTGACTCTCGTGGTTCTTCATGGAGCTGAAGGTGCACATGCTCGTTTGACCCCTTGGGCTCCTCCTTGAATCCTTCTTACACCTCTTAAGTAGGCTATTCTTCTAAGAAAAACTGTTTCTTCGTTCAGTGTTGACTTTCAAGTCGCTGGAGCAATACAAAAGTCAACCTAGATGTTTTGGAGGTCGTCCGTGCCGGTTTCAATTGCGAGTAGCTTGTTCTTTCTAGCAGCCATAGGTTTACTATTCCTCTCCTACTGAAAGACCCATTTTAGTCCTTATTGTCCGCTGCTTGTCGATTCCAACGCGTTGTTCTTGCTCATCTTATCCGTCGTGGTTGGTTGCACGATCTCGTGCGATATCAAAGGTGCATCACTCAACTTCGCTGGTGAGGGGGCCTTGTTCCATCATTCTCCTTTGAAGAGGAAGCCATCCTCTCCTCGTGCCCCCTCCCTTTTCCTTTTCTGTTCTGATGACAACTTTATCTCTCTTTCTCTCTCTCTCTCACTCTCTCTCTCTCTCTCTCTCTCTCTCTCTCTCTCTCTCTTGTTAAATTGGCCATGCTGCTTGCCAATCAGAGAGTGTCTATCGCAAGATTAGGGAGTGTCGAAGTTGCGAGATCTAGGAGGCATCTTGCACAGCCTACCCTCGTCTGCTTGCTTCTTTGCTTGCTCTCACTCTTGCTCACTTGTTTGCCCAAGCTGCTGCCGAACTCGCAGTTTTGAGCTTTGCGCTTGCCAAACAGGGGGAACGCTTCTTGCGCTGGCCTCCCCACGCACGTTAGCAACAAGGAGGCAGCTTTGCGACCAGTTGCGACATCCATGGTTGCTGGCTCACTCCGTTACTGCATTTCTTTGTTTATTTGTTTTTGCTTGCTCCCTGCTACATGTTTTGACATCACAATTGCGCTAGATGCCATAGCTACGTAAGCTGCTCCGCCTGCTTGCTCGACATCCCCTTGTCCTGGCAGCAGCTCTTCTGATTGTGGAGCTGCACAAGCTGCAACGGGTGCTTCGGCTACTTGCGAGTCTAGCGCTCAGTTTTTTAATTGTCTTTTAGACTCTTTTGTTGCTTGCAACCATTTTCATGGTTGCAGCAAACGTTTGCAATTGCAAAAGGTCCTGCTATAGGTGAAAGGGATTTTTCTTCAGTGGCAGATCCTCCAGCTGAAATGAAATCTGAAGCTGGCTTTTGAATTGCATCTTTACTTCAGCTCAGAGAAACTGCTCAGATGCTACTGGGGCTGTTGGAATAATTTGGATGCTGCTGAAAACATTGTCCTATTCTATGGTGGTGCTTTTTGGAGACGATTTTTCAAAAAGCACCGCACCATCCCGTGGTCCACAAAAGCCACGTTTGTTTTCTTAACAATGAATGGCTAATGGCAACATCGCTGCTTTGGACATCTTTGCTTTAGTCGATATTGTCTCATGCACCATGAAGCATCTGAAATCCATGTGCATAAAGCAGGCTTGCACGATGGCGAAGCTACGTGTGTTGTAATTTTGTGTCCCCTCCACGACTCGCCAACTCCGCACGTACTACGAGAGGGTATTGGAGGTGAGACGACACGGCCCTGCACACCTATAGAAAACGTCCTTTGGGGCGTTCTTCGTTAGAAATTTAGCTGCTTGCTTAGTTCTTGACACATGCACAAGTTTGATTGTGCTTTCTTTGACCTTTAAACGGATCCAGTGCCCAAAAATGTCAATGTGCTTTGTTCGGCCTGGGAATTGTTTATGAGTTTCCGGGGTCAATCGCAGACTCGTTGCCGACAAAACGTTTTGTCGGCTACGTTTGAGCAAATCTGATGTCCTCCAGGATGTTGCGAAGATACGTGACCTCAGCCACGTACTCGCCTTCAGCTAAACTGAGTGTGATGAGGTTTTATCGCATGCTGATCCAGGACACCGATCCTCTGCCAAGCAGGCACGCAAAACCCGTCGTCCTCCGACGGTCTTCCTTCATTCCTCCAAAATCTGTGTCAACATAGCACTCAAGGTCGAGGCTTGCTGTCGTCCCAAAAATAAGACTTGTGTTACTTGTTGTCTTTAGGTAACCTAGGGCTCTGTCAAGGTCCTTGCACGCCACCTCCGTATAGGTCTCAGTGCCGCGTGCTAAGTTGCTCATAGTGAACTTTAGTTCTGGCTGTGTACAATTAGCTGCATGCATCAACAATCCGACTCTACTATGGTAGTCGGTCTTGCTCCTCCCCCTCTGTCCTTGATAAGTCTTCTGCTACTATGACAGAGGTGTTGGTACATGTCGATCGGGAACGTTAAATTTCTCACAAACTTTGCGAGCGTACGTGTGCTAGCTCAAGTGAAGCATATGCCCTTCACGGTCACGTTCAATGTTCATGCTCAGGTAGAACTCAAAGGTCGGCATGAGTGTCACATTGACTTCTTTTGCTACGGCAGTCACTGTGGCTTTGATGAACTCAGTTGACGGACCAATGATGAGAAGTTCCTCAACATAGACCAGCACGTAGCAGACTGGCTTCGTGTTTGGTGAATGCCAATGCAGGAAGAGGCAGTCGTCGTAGGGTTAAGGCTCAAAGTCGATAGACTCTTGGTTTTGTCACAAGATACTACGAGCGCCTCATGATCAGTGGTGATGCGTTTGTCCCGGTGAACATTGAGGGCCATACATGCGGCCACCGGCTCCTAATCCGTCTCATCTAGATCAAGAAGGGTGAGTGGTGCACTATCTACTTCTCCCTCCTCTAGTGTCTCCACATAGGAGTCATAGAAATTATGGAGTAGAGCAGGCTCACTAGATTACTTGGCCTCCTAGGCGGAGCATGTCAGATTCTCAAAAAATGTTACGTCTCTGCAGGTGACAATGCAATGTGAGTCCTCGTTGTAGAACTCCCACCCCTTCATGTTAGGGCTTTGACCAAGGAAAACTCCCTATGTTGCTTTCTCCGCCAGTTTTCGCCAATGCTCCTTTGGGACATGGAGAAGTGCCATGCACCCAAAAGGTGCATAGCATGGACTTGTTAGGCTTGTCATCATGCCATGCCAAGAATGGTGTCATGCTTGGTAGCGAAACATGTGGTACACGGTTGCATACCCACACTACTTTTCAAAGTGCAAATGGTCACCACAAGTTTTCGAGCTACACACCAAGCATCATTCACTTCAGCATCTCTAGCATCATGCGGTTCACTCTTTCTACAATGCGATTCTGCTACAATGTGTATGGCGTGGAGAGTTGTTGCACGGTGCCGAGATCCTCCAGCTGAGTTGGAAATTTTGTGCTGGTGAACTCGTTAGTAACATCAAAGCATAAAATCTATAGTTTCTTTTTGCTTTTCCTTTCAACCATTGCAAGCCACTTCAAAAAGCATGTAGGCGCTTCCTCCATTATGCGGATTGGATAACTCCACACCATTCTTGTGGCATCATCAACAAAGAGAAGAAAGAAAAGATGCCCTCCGTAGACTCTGGCCGTTGGTAGAGGTCCACATATGTCTGTGTGGACCTGCTTTAGCTTCTGGCAAATGTTACACTTTGAAGCCTTGGAAACATATGGCGATGCAGTTTTGCACGCACACACTCTTCACAAGGTTTTGATGGGTCCTTGGTTCCACTATTCTTGAGAAAAAGACCGTTGACTAGCTCGTTGTTCTGCATTGTCTGTACTGTCTGGTTGCTGATGTGGCCAAGTCATTTGTGCCACAAATTGAGGTGTGCGCCAGTCACCTGGTGGAGACTTGCTACTACGAAGGGCGTATTTGCCACTTTTGTTGGAGCTCGTGCTGCAAAGTCTTGATCTATCATACCGTGTGGAAAGAGGCAACCTTCTGCAAAGATCTCGCCTTTACGACTCTTTAAGGTGACATGTTGTAAGTTGCTGACGATCTATGCACCCCTCTTCATCAGCTACCCAAGTGAGAGGAGGTTCACCGCCATCTCAGATATGTGCAGCACGTCCCAAAATGTGACTTGGGCACTGTCCTACCCAGTCACTATCATCTTTCCTTTGCCTAAAATAAGCACAAGCCGCTTTTTTGTAACTATGACGAAGCCTTTGGAGTAGAGTTCCAACTCCTGGAGGCAGGTCTTGTCATGGGTGATGTGCAAAGTGCACGCATTGTTAAGTTACCACAAGTAGGTGGAGTGGGCAAGCTCATCACTCTGCTTGGTTAAGAGCTGGAAGACAGATCCTGTGTAGTCAAACTGCTTCTCCTTACCTCCATCCTGCTTCTTGGCCTTTGTATTCTCGTCTTTCCCTGGCTTCTTCACCTTAATGTCAGCTGCCTTTTCTCCTTCTTTCCTCGTGAGTTCTTTGCTTTGTGACCTTGATGTCGTCATGCTTGCTCCACATCCCACATCCTTTTCCTACACTCCCGCTTCATGTGCCCAAATGTCTTGCAATAATGGCACTCGATTGCAGGACGTGACCCTACATTCTGATCGCGCACACTTTGGATGCTGGCGTTTGGTCCAGAGTGGGCGAACGACTCGGTGGACGTGGAGTTCCTCGACGGCTGGTTGTTCTACGAGGGCTGAGCAGTGGACACGGTAGCGCTCACACCTTGGTAAGTCGCATTGTTAAGGGTTCTCTCCTTCTCTCTTGTCAGCTGCCGGTCACGTTGCTTTGTCAAAAGCATCTTGCAGACGTATACTTCTTTGAGTTTTGGTTTATGCTTGAACTTGAGTACCTTCTGTATGTTTTCCTAATCCCCAGTCACTCCATTTTGGAGAAAGGTCACAGAAATGGGCTCACAGACAGGAGCTTCTGCCATTGCAAGCTGATTGCGAAGTGATTTTGCTTTGTTGATGTAAGACTCAATGCTGTCAAAGTTGTTGAGGTTGATGTGCCACAGTTCTGTCAGGAGGTAAGATTTGAATGTTGAGTCGCTTCACATGTAGGTCCTTAGCAAGTGGGACCAGGCTTGGCGAGCTCGCTCAACAATCTCTTCGTACATCCGTATGGCTTGCTGGATGCGAGGACTAAGATGGTCATCTAGCACCATGAAAGAAGCTTGAGTGAAGTAGTTCTATTCAGCCACGAGGTTAGATAACGACCCTGGGGGTGAAGGCGTGTATTAACCGTTGTAGAACTTCCAGATGTTGTGTATTTGGGCTGCTTTTTTGAACTTGTACACCCAATGCAAGAAGTCCTCGCCATCAAGTTTGTCCACCTTGATCTTGGGCAAATGTAGTGAGGCTCCTTCTTATGGCACACCATCCTCCAGGCCTTGGTAAGATTTACCTTGTGCTGCCGCATGTGGGAGTGGAACAGAGCCTTGTGCCATTGGCTGCGGCCCATGTGGTGGTACTGTTGACCCTACATGAAATGGTGTTGGTTGTGCTGCAAAGGGCTACAGTCTTGGTGCTTGCTGAATCTGCTGGTAGTGCGTCATGGATGGCACCATCCGAGCTGGTTGTGGTTGTTGAGCCACAACTAGGTCTGGCATACCTCCATGAGGTGATGCAGCTGGCTCCACCTACAAAGACATGGCTGGTTGCATGAATGGAGGAGGGCTGACTTGAGGCAAATGTGTAGACGATCCTTGTGAACCATGTTGCCACTGCATCTGCTTTTTCTGTTGCTAAAGTTGTTGCTGTTGAAGCTGCTACTTTTCAGCCCATGCCAACTACTACTGAAGTTGTGCGATTTGGGCTACTTGAGACACATGTGAATGTTGTAGTTGTTGCATCTACAATGCTTGAGCTGCATGGGTAAGCTGTTCTTGATGAAGTAGGAGCTCTTAAGTAGGTGTTTTCTACCTCAGAACCTCCCTCTCTTACTCCACAGCTTGACATGTTGCGACTTCTTGTTGCACCATACATTGTACCTCCTCAACCAAGAGTTGTGAATCTGCAGCTTGGCGTTGTGCGTGGTCTGCAACATGGCGCCCCTACTCTTATTCTATGCATATGTTATGCAAAACTGATTGGTCATCAAGTGCACAAGAAGCTGACTGAGCGTTCTCCTCTTCCATGTTACCCGTGCTTCTGTGCAGGTGGAACGCAGCTCACGCGCGAGAAGTGGTGTCACCTCCGTCTCGAACCCTGCATTTGTGCAGGGCTAGTGGAGGAAATATCCAACACCAACATAGTCTCTTGCTAGTGCTCCTAAAAACTTCTAAAAGAACCACCTAGTGCTTCGATACCATGTTCATTTTGTGAGACAGGAAGCACGGGCTACGACCCTTGCTTGTAAGATCTTTAGGTGATCAGTGGTGTAGCATGTACAATAACACAAGAAGGGTTGGGCATGGTGGATTGAAATCCTGATTGATACAAAGTACAAGTATGGTACATGGAAAAGCCTAGGCAAGGTAGGCTAGCACAGCTCCAGGCACATAGAGGGGCAACGCCTTGCTAGGCCTTATGGGCCATCGTGGTAAGGGTCTTGGCATAGTCTCCAGGTTGTATGGCCTCCAGGCTAGTCTCCACCCAGGCTGGCATACCTTGCTAGGCTTATAAGATCCTTGGAGGGATTTCCACCAAAGTCATGGTATGGGCTCCAAATTTGGAGGCTTGAGCAGAGCTGAATACTTGCAGAATGCTGAGATAGATGTGAAAAAAGAGGAGCTTCCCCTTTTATACCTGTGGACATGGCAAGTTAACCACCTGAAGCAAAAGCTTCCTTCAGGTGGTTCAGGTCTGCTTCCTCTTGGGGAAGCTACCTTCAAGACAAAGCTTCCTGTAGGTCAAAGTCGTTACTAGCATCCCTCCAGGTTTTGGGAGAAGCTTCCTCATTGAGGAAGCTTCATTAGGTGTTTAGGTGCAACTTCCCCAGGAGGTTGCTTGCTTTGTAGGTTTTTCTATGACGACCGTTGATCTTGTCATGTTGCTACATCAGATACGTTGATGAGGAACCTCCTGAGGCTCGTGCCAGATTGGCTTATGTAGGTTAAAGGGCCCAAGATCCATGCATGGTGATGGTGATGCACTGTGGACCTCATGCCAAGAGTGCATGAGTCTTACCCAATCAGTTAGAGGACTCCC
Source organism: Penium margaritaceum (assembly GCA_023375785.1). Taxonomy (NCBI): domain Eukaryota; kingdom Viridiplantae; phylum Streptophyta; class Zygnematophyceae; order Desmidiales; family Peniaceae; genus Penium; species Penium margaritaceum. The sequence goes on from SZWC01001109.1 coordinate 288,046, forward strand.
TGACCAGGATAGCTATGTAGTGGTGTGTATTAGGTAGCTTTCCTCCTTGCTAGAGCTAACTAGCAGCATGCACAACCCCCTTGTGCATGCCAGCACACTATACTACACACCAGGCCCTGTAGGCTGCTTTTAGGATGGTTGCCAGAATTCATCCGGCCTGTATAGGAGAGAACGTCCAGTAGACGTGGACCTGGAAAGTCACCATAAAATTTGGAAATTTTCGTACACTGCTTTGAATGGAGTGCCGTCTTCACCATATTGCAGCTTGGCACTAGCGCAGTTATCGCACCTCTCAACAGACCACAATTATGATGCTTAGACATTTCTTACTGTCCATTGTTGCTAAGGGACTGTGCAACAAAATGGAGTTCCTAGTAACTCATGATTGAGGGGGTACTAAGGGAGATTAGATCATAACTTACATCATGTTACTTTGCACTTTTGCATGTTTGGTGACAATAACAAGAGAAAAGCAAACTGTTGTTTATGGTTCCCACTTTTGTTCTTACTTTAGAGCATCCATCTTGTGGAAATTGGGGTTTCATTGTCAGTGTTTGCTAGGAAATTGTTGAAAATTACAGACCATGATGTTTAGAACAAAATCTTGTTTGTTTTAAGTTTTTGGAAAACTTTGCAAAAGTTTCAATCTTTTCTCATAGTCGATGTCATAAACATTCCTTGTCGGATTGCTCGTCCCACGTGCACCTGTGGGTAGATGACCATTTGAAATTGTGACACGAGAAATGTGCTACCTACGCTACACTTCTTCAATGATGGAAGTTCATTTTCATAGTAGTTGACGGGGTATTTCCCTTTTTAGTGCACTTCTTGTGATAAAAAGCAGGCATGTCTCCCGCCTACAAGCTCGGGCTCCATGGAGTATACAGAGATCGTATGTGGCAACTTGCACTTGGTACTTTGTTTGACGATGGGTCTCTAAAGCAATACACAATGATGTAAAAAACCATTTCTCTACTTTTCTGGAGGTGGTGTTTGTGATATTATGTCTGTTCTTTCTAACTTGAAAATGTGCTTACAAGCTTGCTTTGTTTTTAAACACAAATTTCTAAGAACTTGAATTTGTTGCATGCTCACTTCAATTCTCAGCTGTTTGTTGAAGGTTCCTTTAAGGCTGATGAAGGTCATCTTAAAGATTGTGTTTCATCCTTAGAAGATGATAACTACATGCTTGCATGAACCCAAGTCGAGTATTGGAGCATATTTATCTTCCCAGAAAACTCTTGGCCCTCAAAATGTTTCCCTTAGGGTAGCATACAAGGTGATATGTTTCCGGTAAGGTTGGATTTTGGTGATGATACAATTCATTATTGCATTGATTAGATGATTATCAAATATTGTCACATTCTTGAGAGGTTATGTTGAGCAATCACTTGCTTTTTCCTGATTTTCACATCATTGTTAAATGTGGAAGGTAATGGTGAATTCATTACGTTGGGTAAGTTTTCCCCAGTTCTTTCTTCAAGATAGAGAAAAATAGTAGACAGGTTTGGGCTTGGATTTTCATGGCTCATCATGAGAGGAGGCACGTTGGCCACACTTGTGAACCTCTTGATGTGACTTTCTCATAACAAATAAGAGGTCGTAACATTGCACCATCGGTTATAGCACCATTGGGTTTGGGGGGATTTTCACATGTAAAACATTTTGTTACAAAACCACCTTCCCTTCCCTATTTTTGCAATCTTTTTCGCCAAAGAGGGTCCCAAAATTCATTAGAATTAAGGTAGAAATCAATGGATGTGGCAAATGTAAGCGTGGCACATGGCAAGATTTGATGGAGGAGCAGGCGGCATTCACAATGAGACATTTTTGCATCGGCGTGACTTACTTTGGACTGTCGTCAGTGATGAAAGTAGCTCATCATACTAGCACGCCAACTGATCAGGCATTTAAAATCTTTTTTTGAATGAACAAGGCACAGCCTTAGGGAGCTTGAAAAAACATCCTGAGGATACATTTGTCACAAACACACAATACCTCATTGCCACACTAGTTTGTGACAAACAATCTTCATTTGTGAAGAATTCATGTATTCTCTTGCGAGTGCAATAAGTTTCCAATTTTTTTAGTGCAATTCATTGATTGTATTTGAAATTTTTCAATTTGTTTCAAGAATGTATTCAAAAGTGTACTCTGTTGCTCCTTGCACGTGCTTGCGAAGGACGTTTCCGACCCAAAAACAACGTTTTTTATGTACAACCATCGGGGTATCGAACACGATCAATGTAAATTTTCTTCCTTTTTTTGTGCATTTCAGACATATTTTGTTGCAAATGTACGGAAAAATAATGTTTTGTATAACTAATTTTGTGTACAAATGCATGAATAATGGTTCTCCTTGGATTCATGTATCACTAGGGTAAGAACTCAATGCAAGGCCTCTGGCTCCATCAGAGAAAATCGAGTGCACGAATTTGAACTTCAGAGTTCAAATTCTCAAGCGGCATCTCCTCTTGTGCATAGGTTGTTTAAGTAATTTCCTATCCTTGTCTTTTTCTACATGCTCAATGTGCTAACGTCTGACATCTGTTAACATGCTCTAATTCTAAGACTATCGCCTGATCTTGAATCGATCGTAGGATATCTTAGTGCAAGACATGACATGGGAGAAAGCATAAGTGGACACATACAAAACCTAACGTATGAATTTGACACAAATACAAAAATATTGGTTGCAGGCCATCCTAGTTGGTGAAATAACATGGGCGAAAGCATAACTTGACAATGATAATGAAAACAATGGGGTTATTATGTAACCCAAAAATTCTGACGTACGGACTTGATTTGAATACAAATAAGTGAAAATTTTGGCACAAATATAGAAAAATAGTAAGAAATGAATGTATGTGCTAGTATGGTAATACACAGTGTAATCTCGGCACAACTGTTTGGGAATACTCCTGCACTTAGCCTCCTGACAGGCTCTAGAACAAGGCCTTGACAAGATAGCGTTGATGGGTAGTTCCCAGATGCATCCTCGGCTCCTGATTTTGATTGGATTCTCAAGGCTCTGAAGCCATGTCGGGGCCCATGACACTGGCCTCCAACTGCCCGGAACAACCCTCCGGGCCTCGTCATCCTCCTCCTGTATCATTTCATGCGTGGTAGTGGTCGTGCGCTTATGATTACATTCGGAAAAATTATGCTCTACGTTCACGGCCCCTCGAGTGTAAGGAGGTGAAGACGGTGCTTTCCGGTCACCTGTTTAAATCCAGTCTGCTTCCTCTCGCTCCTCGCGCGCTCAACCTGTTTTACGCTTCCCAGCCAATTGGGCCATGGCTGGGAAGGCGGGGAAAACAGTTCGCCAACCTTGTTCACCCAGTTTCTCGGTTGACAACTGCTGTCCATCGACGAGCTGCATTTAGCAATCTGAAACCAGTTCAATGGTCCGCTTTCAATTGGCCTCTGAAAGACACGTCCACATGAATTTCGAGAGGTGAGACGAAAGTATGCGAGCCGGGGTGACGATTAGGATTGAAGGCTGAGTTCAAAAGACGGCATCGATCGCGCCACCTGTCGTCGGAGGGTCCACGGTGCTCGAAACATGCGTGCTCGAGATTGTCGTGGACATGCGTAAGTGAACGGAAGAGGGTGAAAGGGAGTTCACCCATTCCCAGCCATGGCCGCAGCCTGTTTTCTCCATTGTTTTTTTAGCCGCAGGTGGGAATGGGTGAGTGACTCTTCACCCGCTTCATCAACCCACTCGCTTCTTAGACACACTGTGTCATCTGTCTGATGACGCAAGACATGACGCAAACGGGATCGTCGCGGACGTGCGTGGGTGAGCGAAACGGTTTCACACGTATTCACTCGTTCACCCATTCCCACCTGCGGCCTTTCAGGTATCGATCCCTCATTTCACGAACTGCCACAGTGCGTGAAATGAGTGGTTTGACAACTCGGATCATTCTTCCGTTCAACAGCTTCGCCAGCGAGGCAAATCGCTACGAAAAGATCTAAACAGAGTTAGGATGATCCGATTCACTTTGCAGGTCGAACAGACTGACGAAAACGCGACGGAACGCGCACTCCGGCTTTCCGATGTAGCTTACGGGACCAGCGAGTACGTCCGAGTCCCGTACACGCGTGTGATACGAATTCAGTGTGCGACAGGTTGGTAGCGGGAAGGCCAACCGCGATTTAGAAAGGGCGTAGGAAATGTGCCTTGCCTCTACTCCGCGTGCTGAGATCAATATTCAGACTTCCTCGACCTTTCTAGATATTGTGTGATAGTAGCAAGTCGCCCACTTCCGCAGAATCTCCGACCTCCTAAGTCCGAACACAGGTCCTCGACCCCCCAAAAACTAACTTTCAAAATAGAGTAAGCGACCTAAACATTCCGTCATCTCTAGAACTTACAAGTGAAACGACAGACTTCCCTGGCACAACTGTCAAGGTCTGGAACTCAACTCTTTTATGGATTCAAAACAACCCGATGTTTGCAAGTAAACAATAGATTGATAGAGATGCTAAGAATTTCCTGGCTATCTTAGATAACGCAACCTCAACAGTAGTGTATGTCTTACAAACTTCGACATAATAGCTCAACATAGCATCACATGTTAGCCCCTTTCAACCAATCAATAATGGTAGCACAATTTCTCAAGTATACATCCTAACATCAAATGCATGACGCATTGGTCAAGCTTCAGAATCAAACAACACTAAATACACAGAATATGTTAATGTTGTTTCAGGAAATCAAAACTTTAAGACTTCACACAAAAGTGGAGGTAAAGATGAATTGTGTACAATGGGGCAGGATAGCATGACTTGAGTAGAACTTTTCCCACTACATGAGGGCTATTCTCTAGTGTGAATTTCAGAAGTGTCTATACAATACATTTGGTTCCCCTACAATTGGATCAATTTAAAATTTATCACAATTATTTTTTGATCAACTATAGTTCGTGGTTCTTGGCTACTCCTTGTCATATGTACTGCAAAGCAATGAAATGACCCTAGGTTACTACCCATGAATTTTTTTAAGTAGAAATCATGATTCTTCAAGAAGAAACCAAAAATTCACTCACTTTTTGAATAAAGTATTTGTTAGATAAGTTGCACAAGAACATCATTGCAACCACATTTAAGTCAAGTTTTTTTTCCCTTAGATGATTCAATATTGTGGTTCCATTGAGTCACATTACGCAGACATTGCATAACATCAACATTGATTGTTAACTAATCTATTTGAACAAAGACTATTGTGAACCATGATGATATTCATGAAGTGTTTTGGTATCCCAAATATCTAATAAATGAGAAAAATCAGGCTTTTACAGTGTTCCCCTCCCTTTCATGGTACAAGAAAATGCAACAATAGTGATGCACCTTTTTGCACCAATTATCCATCAAGTGGCATGCTTCCAAACTTTGTGAATGAATGATTTCAAAATGAATGGCTCCACATCTTCAACTGAGGAGCACTTTCATAAAAAAAATCATATGGCTAACATCTTTGCCACATCCTACTGCATGCAAGAAAAGGATGGAAAACAAAAACAAAAATTCACTATGATAGATAGTTGTAACGAGTCAAATCTCTAGCTCCTGCTCAGAAGTCATCAATAGAGTTTGAATATGGAGTTCTCAGTCCGCCTCTGGGTTTAACTCCCTTTGCAGAACCGAGGGGCAATTGTCATCAACGACCCAGAGCACAAAGACTCGAATGCTTTGTGTCTCCAGAGGCCCATTTTTGTCTTTAACGTTACCCCAATTTTAAGGACCCAAACCGCGAGTTATAACCTTGAACTCATGCATTCACACGAGTTTTTTGGTTTCAAAACACAATGCTTGTCCTAAACAAAATCGGTTTCATTTTCAACGCGTCGACGTGAAATCATCGCGTGCGAGGCACACTCACCAATTTCACGCCCACATTTCTCGTTTGCTTCTCGCTCTTACCCACAATCCACCTATCCCACGTCCTAACTTGCTTGCTTCCGAGGAGGGCATGGGGGGGGGAGAGCACGAGGCCATGAGGTCTCGCCCTTGAGGCCATTGTCGCCCCTCTGCCGCCGATCAAGCTAAGGATGCAATCACAGCTGGCGGCTGGCCAAACAATGGTCGGTCGATTGCTTGGCCGGCCGCGAGCCATCCAGCCAGCCCACAGCAAGCTGGCCGACAACAAGCACTTCATTGGCCGCTACCTAGCCCTCGTTGATACGAAGGGTAATGCGCAACAAACTCTCACTTCAGCAAGGAGGGAGGGCCAAACCGGCCCTCTTGATATATTCCTCTCCACTTCTTATGAACCATGTAGTTTCATGAACATCAAACATGATGTTCAGTCATAGAGTCATCAACATTATGAAAGAAGATAGAATTATTTCAATCACCAACTAAACATGAATACGTGAATGGCACTTGGACCTAAGCTACAGCTTCTTGGTCAGCACGGTTAGCGACCTCCCTCCTTCAGGTAGGATTGTCCACGCGAAAACCATGATGGGCATCCGAAACCTTCTACGGTTGCATACCATGAATGCAGCCTTGTGCGAATGATATTCACTTTTTCCGCGTTCGAGTGGTGCCCCCTGACACATGTTGAAGTATGCGAGCTGCACGCTTGCTGTAATACTCATTGATCACCCCTGTGGGCAACCAAGATTCCGGCTCCAATGAGTTATGGTTAGGTCCACATCCTGCCCAATGAACAAGGTATTCCATAAAAACCTACAACCAGACAATACGCTCTCGGTGCTGGAGTACGCGAAGAACCTCGTATTGGCCATCGTAAGAAATGACTCCCAAACGATTATTGGTGGCTGAAAGGTCCTCGGTATCGTGTATGGAGCCAATACGCTCACATGGAACACGTAATGTACCTTCATATTTGGCGAAGCAGCAATCAAAATGTCACCGGTCCGATACGCGCAACGATGGGAAACCACCTTATTGACTTTGGTAGTAGTTTTCTTGCCCGCGGCAACTTTGGTCGAAGATTCTATTTCTTCAGAAACACTTTGCTCCCAATGTCAAACGAGACATCATTGCAAATTTTGTTGGTATATACCTTTTTTCATTGTTGAGCAGCTTGAATGTGACTATTCGCTTCCTCTAGCCTCCACCACCACCTCCACCACCACCACCACCTCCACCACCACCACCACCACCACCACCTCCTCCACCACCACCAC
>SZWC01001110.1:6049-65953 GCA_023375785.1 Penium margaritaceum
GACACCCGCTGTGCGCCGCGGCAGGTATAAATGCCTTGGACCTGTCATTTGTCATTTCTCTCTGCATATGCTATACTAAAGCATTCTGACACTGTGCCTTGTGTCTCCTAGCCAAACCCTTGCCGTTGTGTGTACGACCTGTGACTGTCGTCACCGTCTGATCAGGCACTGACGCCCGGTCAGCGGCTGTGTTGTTAGGAAGCTTCTACGCACTTTCTCTGTCACATTTGCGGAGTCTGCAGTGTGCTCAACAGAGAGTCCCATCAATGTGCAGGCACGCACAGAAAGCAAGCTGAGCTCAAGGTCAGGCACAAAAAACACCTCTGAAAGATACAGGGGGCCAGACGCACCATCGAAGCACACAACCCCAACACCCTAGACCGGCAATGTCTGACCAGAGCTTATGCAAACGGAACAAACGGATGCCACAGGACTAAGGACAATGAAGTCACTACGACGACGGGTCATGGCACGAGAATCGATGATCTGAGTGCCACTAGGATCCTGACTAGAGGATGTCACTGTGCAACAGGCAACGGAACACTCGGCCTCAGACGGGCGCTGGGCAGCAGGTAAGGAGGAACGACGAAGGGAACAAAGGTGAGACTCATGAATCCAATCGGTACTGTCAGGCCCATCATCAGCACATGCCAGCTGTGCCCCCCCACACGAGTCATCAGGAGCTACAAGAACAGATGAACAAACAGTCTGTGAATCATTCGGCTGTGACGGCACACTCGCACCTCCCTGAGATCAAAGCGCCAGGAGCTGACGGAGCTTGGCGATGGTGCGGTCACGTGGGTCCGGGTTGCCACTGCTCGCTGGTGGAGAAGGGGGAACTGCTGCGCTCGTGGGCGCCGCACGACCAGAGGCTGTGTTGGTCGACGCAGACCGCGGTGCTTGTGTAGCCTGAAGACCGCAAAAGATCCGTGCCCAGTCGAGTGGCTGTTGGCACTCGATGTAGCGATGAGCGCCTCAACAGTTCTAGCAGTGGACAGTATTTCCACTGCTACTGCCCGATGACTGTTGCTGCTGCAACTGCCGCTCGCCCGAACCACGCTTCTTCTTGCCCTTCTTCCCCTGTGCCGTTGCTGCCACGTCCTGCGTCTGAGTTGGGATAACCGGGATGGAAGGGGAAGAGGAGGGTGTGCTAGAGGATGGAGAAGTGGACGACAAGAGAGGCGTTGATGGCGATGCGATGACCGCTGCAGCACATGGAATCTCCTCATGGGCGACGGCTGCCTCACGGGCGGAAGTCTCCCGGAGGAAAAGCTGATGCACCCAAGGAAGAAGCTGAAGGGAGTTGGAGAAGGGCTTGGGGGCAGCATCACTGTACCCCGAGAAGATGTCTGCGTGCTCAAGACGAACGCCGATCATGATCGTGCGAAGCGTCCACAGCTGTGTACCTTCTGAGGTCCTAAGGCACGTGTAGATGCGCATGGCACGCCGCCAGTATTTGGCTGCGGACTCGGCAGGTCCTTGATAAAAGGAGTGAAAGGCGCAAATGTGGGCCGCGCGAGTGGCGTGCATCTCTGCAGCAAGCAGGGACAATGCCAGGTCCCAGTCCCGACCTGGATCAGCACCCGTGCCTGTGCCGGCCTCTCCAAGGAAAGGGCAAAAGTCCACGACAGTCTCACGCGGCATGGTGTAGAGAAGTCCCCGCATTGCCTTGGCCGCTGTCAGCACCTGAACGCGATCCGTAACCTGGTACGGACTGTGATAGTAGGGCCATACCCCCTTTGAAGTGGCCCAGGCCTAGAAAAGAGTCTCCCAGCAATCGTCCTCACTGACGTGTCGTGGGGGCGGTGTCTCGAAGTCCTTCGGTGGCCGCTCTGTAAGGAGAGCAACCACAGGCTGAGAAGGACGAGGGATGGGGAAGACACCGGGACAAGGGAAGTCACTGAGGTAGGGGTCAGGCGGGGATCGAATCTCCCGGAACAGGGAACCAGAACACGTGTGAAGTTGGTGGAGACACTCCTGAAGCACACGAATCACCCGTGAGTGTCATCCTCCAAACCGGGCATGTCAAGGTCCTCATCCAACGGCTCAAGAGGTGGCGGATCCTCTCCTATTGCTCCCCTCTGTGTAGCTGCTGACTGCTGTGTAGAAGGTGTGACACCGCCGACTCCCGCGGAGGTGTGCTGTGGGACCGTGGACTGACCACGAAGAAGCTCAGTGAGCGTATGGATGGTGTCAGTTTGCTGCTGCTGCAGACAACGCATCTCATCTTGCTGATTCCGTAGGTCCTCAATAGCCTGCAAACGTGGGCTCATGACCCCTCAGGAGGAGGAAGAGGGATCTGGTGATCCTTTTCCCTTGTTACCGGTCGGAGCGCTCAGTATGGACAGGGATGTCAAACTGGTCGGATTGCAGAACTGACAGTTGTTCTCGAGGAGTTGAAACGCTGGCAACTTTTGACTTTCCGACCCCAAAATTGCTGATGTCAGTAAAACCGATAGTGACGTCAGTGTTTTTTTGCCAGCAAAAAAACACTTACGTTTTCTACGCTGGCGTATTTTACGCCAACGGTTTTTTGTTTTTGTTTTTTTGGAAGTCATATGGACTCCTCGGTGGGCGTGACCGCGTCACCCCCTGTCCGGCGTAGCCCTGTGCAGCCTTGCGCAGGCCTGCGCAGCCCTGCGCAGCCTTGCGTAGCCCTACAGAGCCCTGCGCAGATTCAGTAAAGTGCTGTGCAGCTTCTGTGTAGCTGCACAGTAGTGTTGTGCAATAGTGCTGCGCAACAGCAGTGCTTGCTGCCGCTGCTGTGGCCGCCGCCACTGCTGCTGTGCTGCTGCTGCTACTTCTGCCGCCGCTGTTGTGCTGTTGTTGCTGCCCGCGGCTGCTCACGCCATGGCTGCTGCAAGCTGCTGCCGTCGCTACGTGCTGCCACTGCTCGCAGCCGCTGCCGCGAGCTACTACGACCTGATTTTTCCTCCTTTTTTATAGAGATAGACAGCCAGACACGGTTGCTGCTGCCACCCGGTGCTACTGCTGTTCGGCGTGGCTGCTGGAGCTGGAAACTGCCGCAGCTCACCTGGTGTGGTGGTGGGAATTTCGTGGTGATGTCGCTACTCCAAACGGCTACAACGAGTCCCAGGATACGACGGCGGTGGCGACTCTCACTGCTGCTGCTGGTGCTGCGTCTCTGCGACGCAGCTGAGCGAGAGAGGTCTCGCTGCTCTGACACCATGAGAAGATGCGTGGAAGCTTCCTAGTAGCACAGCCGCTGACTAGGCGTCAGTGCCTGGTCAGATGGTGACGACAGTCACAGGTCGTACATGCAACGGCAAGGGTTTGGCTAGGTGACACAAGTCAAAGTGTCACAATGCTTCAATAGCATTTGTATAGAGAAGTGACAAATGACAGGTCCATGGCATATGTACCTGCCGCGGCGCACGACGGGTGTCGCACGTGGCATTGCAAGTTGTCTTAAAACCGGCCGAAAACCACTGTTTTGGCCGTAACTGAGCGTAGACAAGTCTGAACGCTACGTCGTCTGAACGCAAACGTGCAGAATCACAAGGTGGACGCTACGACTGGTCACACGCATGGATCTGGCATAAAGCGGTGGACACACAATGCAAAAACATGCAAATCGGGCCCACAGCCAGTCCACTGATAAACTCCTATGTGCTACAGAAAACTTGCAGTAGGTCCCAGACAGCGTCCAAGACTCTGGGCCGGTCTTCGGCTAGCTTCAAACTCGTAGTCCACCACCAGACAATGCACGGGTACCACCTGGGTCCGCATCAGGGATGTGCACGGGCATGGACACGGCCGAGTGGTCACAGTAAACTGTACGCGTCAACAGGAACGTCACAAATCACAATAAAATGGAATCTCGTTTTTTTTACGAAGCATGCTACATGTAAAGAATCTATAACAAACACTCGTTCACTGAATGGCACAATAAACAAAGAGATCCATTGTAAAGAGACGGCCGTGGAGGCTCAACAGGAACAGCCAAGGTCTAAGTAATGAATGAATCTTCAGGTTTATAACTCCTGAACTTGCGACATATTCACCACGTTAACATGGTAAATAGATTTCGCTAGATGGCCGAACATCGACGATTTCACTAGTTGTAATCCGTTATTTAATCCACGTCATCCGCTGGAGCACATTCGTGTCTAGCAATCAATACTGAGGTAACAACACAGTGGTTTTAGCTATGTGTACTTTTGCTTTACATTCACTATTTTTGCAACTAATTTACTGTACACCAGATTTATGCGGAAAAATGATGCGATGGTCACTTTGGCCTAAAAGTGACTTTGGCATCGAGCAAAAGCAAAAAACACGTTGGAGGGCCACTGTTTAAAACTATTACTCTGGATGTCTACCGGGGAAAAAGTGAGTAGTAAGAAAACATTAATACTTTTTATACCCACCACAACACTCCGCCGATTAAGATAACAACGTGAAAACAAAACCTGAATCTGTGACACTTGCATTTCTCCTGACAAAGAGGCATGAAGTAGGTTCCAATTTATGACATTTCATCATTCATAAGGAAGCATGTGACAAGAGTTGGAAACAACATATATGCACAGGGAGACCGCATCGTCTTGTTCCCATCAAACTTGGTCCTTCTAAATTCTCCGGTGCTTCCGACTTCTTCTGCTGTCACTCATTTTACTCATCTACTTCTTTTGACACTTAGGCCTTGCCAATGCACTGCCAGGCATTGTCAGGCATCCTCTTGCATAGTCCAGGTATTACCAGGCATTTTCAGCAATTGCAACAGATTGCCAGGTATTGGCCACACATTTCAACGCTTTGCCAGGCATGGCTAGACATTGCTATGCATTGCTAGGCATAGCCCAAGCATTCCCAGGCATTACAAGGTATTGCCAGGCATTGTCCGGGCATTGCAAGGTATTGCCTAGTCATTGCCATGCATTGCCCAGGATTTGCCAGGCATTACGAGGCATTGTCCATGCATTGCCTTGCATGGCCTAGGCATTTCCACGCAATGAAAAGCATTTTCCAGGCATTGCACAGCCATTGCAAAGCATTGTGAGGCATTGCCCAGGCATAGCCAAGCATTGCAAAGGCATTGGTAGGCATTGCCCAGCATTGCCAAGCATTGTTAGGCATTTCCTAGGCGTTGCCAGGCATTGTCATGCATTTCCAGGCATTGACCAGGCATTGACTAAGACATTGCTAGCCATTGCTAGGCACTTTCAAGCATAAGTAGGCATTACCTAGGCATTGCCAGGCATTGCCCACGCATTGCTAGTTATTGAAAGGCATTGCTAGGAATTTTCTTGACATTTCCATGCATTGCCAGGCATTGCCTACGCATTGCCTAGGCATTGCCTGGCATTGTCCAAGCATTGCTATGCATTACCTAGGAATTACCACGCATTACCTTGCATTGACAGGCATTGCCCAGGCATTGCTAGGGATTGCCCAAGCACTGCCTATGCTCTGTCCAGGCATTGCCAGGCATTGCCTATGCATGGGCATGTATTGCTAGGCATTGTTGGGTTTTGTCCATATATTGCTGAGCTTTGCCAGGCATTGTGAGGCACTGTCCTGGCATTGCCAGGCATTGTCCAAGCATTTCTCGATCTCGACCTCATTTTTATCCATTCAGGTACTAGATTTCTTGTCTTAGGTCCAGTGAACAAGAAACCCTCGGTCTCGTATCGATGTGTGTTTTGTTAGTCTTGATCTGGTCTCGGTCGCTCACGTTCGGAAAAAATCTTGCGTTGTAGACCACAACAAGGGACAAGCTAAACAAAAAAAGCAGCTTGAACACATCCACTTTGCGTCGAACTGGGTTCTAATCACAGGAAACATGTTCGTGCAAACAACAAAACTCAACCTTGTTTTCTACCCGAACCCCAAATTCTTTGTATGTGGACATACGACAAGGATAACGAAACGGCCTAATTCCGTTTTGCCCACTCTCCGGGCCTCCAATTTTTCTCTTGTCCATTTCTTGAAAAAAATGCATTTGCTGCTCCCTTTTTAATAATAAATGCACATTTTACCCGTTTTTCTCGGAGCGTGCGACATCGTGCACACCGCGCCCACTATTGGGAAGAAATACATGCTTAACCGGTTAAGTAGCAATTATTCTGGATAAGTGGGTTTGACATATACTTTGTTGTACATTTTTAAATTTTAAATTGATATTTTGTTACGGATAAAACTGAGGCCAGTCTTGTTCTTCAGGGGAACATCATTTCTTGTACTTTCAGACATGTGGTCACGTTTTTGGTGTATAAACTATGGGGGAAGTGGTTTGTATCCAAAGTATTCTCTTTTCGTTGCCGTCGTACATATGAGCGTCGTTCCTTCGTGTACCTCACCATCATATAACCGTGCCCGACCACGGTCACGTGATGTGCCCTTTTGCTTAGCGAATGAGGAGAACAGGGTGTGGTGAGTACAGTTAAAGAAAAAACAAACACGGTACCCATCAAGCCAGTCCAGCATGTACTGGCTCATGTAGTCGTCAGTGGCCTATCCGCCGGTTGACTGAACGAGTTCCGGTTGAAAGTCGGTCATTTCTATTTTCAAAAAACTTTGTGCGACTTCTTTTTACGGTGAGAGAGTTATGTTGTGAATTGGACATCGTCACTTTGACAGTCGTTTCCAAAATAAACAGAGATGAGAAATGATTGGCGATGGTTCCTCGCGGGTAGTCCTTCAATGCATGTTCAATGTTGTATTTGTACGTGACCAGTCATACAACTTCATCGACATTCAGAAAAGACATTGACAACATCAACGATCTGACGATATCGACGCTCCCTCCGTCTCTCTTTCTCTTTCAGTCTCTCCCTCTCTCTTTCTCTCACTCTCTTTGCATTTTCACAACTTTCTCCTCAATAACTCGAGAAGTCGAGGGTTTTATTCTGTTTCAAACAATCCTTTGTCTATGACTTTTTTTATGTCGACAACGAGAGGAAGCACATGAGCATTTTACCAAAATTGGTCGTCGATGGCCGATATTGGCAACATCGGTCGATATGGGAGGAGGGGGGATGGGGGGGGGGGTTCCCTTTGGACGTATGCCATTAGGCGACAATGGTTGTACGTAAAATGAAGTGTGGCGACTCCAAGATACCTAGTAGGTACCGTAGTGATCTTGATTTTTGTTTTTTTTCTTAAGATGAGTTTACGTGTTCCATGTTTTTGTTCACGGAATTGGCCAAATCAATTGTTTGGGTGGCACCTTAGAATTAGTTTAACGAAAAGATGTGTTCCTGATTTTTGACGACGAACTGGGACAACTCAGACAGCGAGCTTCCAAGGGGAATGAATCTCACGATCAACGTACGTCGTTCGTGCCCCTCCTTTACCGAGGAATCCCACTTCACACGTGCGCGAGTCAACACGTGGGAATCGCCTAGCATTGTCCATTCGTTTTTGTGCCAGGTACGTTGCGTGATTCGACACCTGCTTATGACCGACGTTTGACATTTAAAAAAACCAACACTTGTCATGTGCTCGGTGGTGCGCCATCAAAAGTGACCAGCTGTAGTTCCTGTTCTTTCAAATCTGTTGCTAGCGAATCTGTTGCTCACCAGTCATCCTGCCATTTGTCGCACCGAATCAAGTCCACTCTCCTCAGCCACCACCATGGAGCACTTTTTGCAGAAGGTGTCCCCGGAGGAGCGCTCTCGCCGCATCACGGCGGCTGTCCACCAAAGCCCACCCGCCCATCCGCCTCCTCCCAAGAGGGCCATGGGGAGACCTCGTAAGGTCAGAGTCCTTGCTGCCGATGCCAGTCGATCACCCGCTGCGGCATGCAACACATCATACACGTCAGTGTATGACAAGGAGGCACGGTCGGTGATTTCTCCACTCTCCATTCCGAGCACCGTACCACTTGTATTGTGCTCGCCGCCGGACGCTTCACGTCAACGTCGCATTGATGACGTCAGATGCTCGAAGGACCACAAAACGGAGGGCATTCGCATGCAGCAAGAGGAGCAACAACGCAAGGAACAGCATCAGCAGGAACAGAAGCCGAGTGCCCCGACCCCTCGTCGTCCACCTACATACGAGGAGAAAGGCAAGGCTAAGGTCTTCGATGACAGCCCAACACCATGCAAGGACACTGCGCGTGCGTGTGGCACACCAGTGACTCGGATGCGATCTGGAGCACTGCGCATCCACGCCAGACCCGCAGCCGCATGCAACAGCGACAGCGACAACTCAACCGTTAAGGTTTTGAGCGATGACGACAGCAGCGCCAGTGCAGACAGCAGCAGCGTCGGCAGCGGCAGCGACACTGACAGCTCCACGTCAGAGCAGCGCAACGATGACAGCATGGACACAGAGGTGCTTGCCCTCCAGCTGTCCTATGCCATGACATCATCCGACAATGGCAGCGGAGCCTCCTTATCCAAGGGGCCCGTACTGTGACTGGTTTGGTAGCGGTCATTTTAGGACCATCTACCAAGCCATGAAGCAGCACAAAATGGTGTACAGTGTTGTGAAGCATCTGCGCCAAACCTTTTGTACCCCCGACGGACATTACATCTACGATCGTCTCTTGCCATGGACGGTCGCCGGGTGGTTCGAGTTGGGTACCCTCGTCCTCAAGCCGCAGTATAAGGACGCGGTTCTAGCTTCGTTGAAATCGACGGTCAACACCCCCATCTCCAAGAACCGCAAGCACAAACAGGGGTACCCGGGGAAGCAGGCTTGGCTTGCATCGAGGCCCGAGATCGTCAAAGAAATCAAGACCGTTCTTACAGATGTACGTGCGGCTGGGAATGCTCTAAACAGCAAGACCATCCGAAAGGAGATTCGCGGGCTCATCGCCCGCCACGCGCCAGACGAACTCCAGGAGCTTGGTGCCCGAGCTTTCGGTCGGCCATGGGTGAGAAAGTTTGTGAGAAAAGTTTTGGGATGGTTGTGGCGGTGTGGCACTACGGCGGCGCAGAAACTGCCCGCGGATTGGGAGCAGCGCGTCCTCAAATTCCATCAACGCACAGCTCTCATGGTGAACCTTCACAGCATTAAACCGTTCTTTGTTGTGAATGGTGACCACACTGGGATCCAGCTGATGCCGAGCACTGACCACACGTATGCACCCCAGGGTTCCAAGGACATGGGTATCCTTGGGCTGGACGACAAGCGCCAGATCACGGCGCTCATCTCCTGCAGCATGACAGGGGAGATGCTCTTCATGCAGCTAATTCTTAGAGGACAGAGCAAGCGGTCACTCCCACGTGGGCCCAACGCACGGCGTCTGACCGATGCTGGTCATCTGCTTACCTTCACGCCCAACCATTGGGCAAATGGCGACACAATGAGGGAGTGGATCCGGAGGGTGGTCCAGCCGTACTACAGCCGCATGTGCGCCGAGTTGCGCATCACTGAGGGACAAGCGGACATGCTGCTTGTGCTAGACGCATGGCGTCCGCATGCATGCGTCTCGTTCTAGCAGTGGCTCATGCATAACTATCCGCACATGCGCACCTGCTACGTTCCTCCTGGGTGCACATCCAAGGCGCAGCCGTGCGATGTTGGCCTCATGCACCCACTGGAGAACAAGATTGAGGAGCTGTATGCGGCTTGGGGCACTGACCGCACTCGCACAGGGCTAGCCACTACCATAGGCATGTCCATGTTGAAAGAGGAGGCGTGCGGGTGGTTTTCTGATGCATGGCAGTTCATGAAAACTGAGGACATGGTCAAGGCTGCCTGGTCCAAGACAGGGTTCCCTCGAGTGTTCACTGAGGGCTTCCAGCGCGATGCCGCGCCATTCATTGGGGAGCTCCTCTTTCAGAGGACCTGATGGAAGAGGAGTATGTCGTAGTGTGACATGTTTTTGTTGGACCATGGATGTTTCCAGTGTAGCTTCCTGAACTTGCTGACATCAGGAATCTTTTGCTGTCCGGTACTTTCCAGTGTAACTTTGTATACGTTGCCCAAGCTGACTACAATGCGAACATTTTCCACTTTGTCGAATTTCGTCAAGAAGTTTTCCTTGACATGTTTCCACGTGTTCACACAAATCCCAGTGACAGAATCATTTTGTACAACAAACCCAGGACGTCACAGAAAGTTTTAGGTGGTACCTAAGAAATTCGATGAAAACAAATTCGTTGAAGCCAAGGCACCCAAAAACAATTTGTAATCGAATATCAAGATCAGTAGGGTATGTTTTAGCTCGGGGAACGCTCAGTAGTGCAAACAGAAGTTACATTTGTAGACATCAAACCTCACAATCCCACGGTCCGTCATAAAAAAACTACATACTACATAAAGCAATGAAGTAAATCGAACAAAAGAAAATAAAGAAGAAAAGAGGTAAAATGTTCACAAAGAAAGTAATCGACCTGGTACAGCAGAAAAAGGGACATATTCTTCAGTTGCGTGTTGTCCAACAGAAGAATCCGTCCCTTTTCCTGTTGTACCAGGTTGACAATTTTCTCTCAACGAATAAATGAGAAAAAAAGAGTCTTTGAAACAAAATGTAAACTGGTGTCTATGAAATGCTGCATAATCTCACCGTAAAAGGTAGAAAACGATGGAAAAATTTTGAAAGACCGATGCGTTCCCTTCTCTGTCGACAGCAAACATCGATGTCGATGACTTCTTTTCAAAGTGTGCGATGCTGACGCTTTGTGAACATCGCACAAGTGATATAGCCCCTCGCTAACAGCCAAGTGGGAACCTGGGCAGGGAGAGGCCGCGGTAGAGTATCAGAGTGAGGAGTAGACAGGAGCACGATGAGATAATGTTAATACAGAAGAGGACACCTTGATGTGTCAACAGGAGCTGAGCGGAGGAGCGAGAGTGACGGATCGAAGGGACGTGAGAGCAAGAGCTTGAGATGGGATGGTGAAGATTGAGCGCGGTTTTGTGGAAGGAGGGTTGCGCAAGGACCTCAGATGGATTGGAGGAGCCATTGGAGTTTGGAAAGGTCAGAATGAGTGCTTTGGTTGGCGGAAGCTGGTGTGTGTCATGAAGAGAAGGGGGAAGAGGAAAATGGTCACCCGGGACTGAAGAGAGACATGATGTTGCCGGTGTAGGTGAAGGGGCTGTGGAGTTCCAGGCTGTTGCTGTTTTTTTGCAGCTATGTTCTGTAAAATCTCCATACACAGTTGTTCATAAAAGGTGGATGTGAAAGCGTTGAGGTCGTTGATGGTGAAGAGGGGAGAAGAGATTGCTACGGGAGATGGTGTGTTGAAGTCCTGATCCGGTTGTTGTACAGGTGAGAGGATCTCTTTGAACTTGGAGCTTGAAGGTTGTGTTCTGGCAGTGTGATTCAGTAGAAGGTTTGCATGAAGGCCATGACTTCTTCTTGAGAGAAAGGAGGTGATCCTGTTGGATAAGTC
Source organism: Penium margaritaceum (assembly GCA_023375785.1). NCBI lineage: Eukaryota > Viridiplantae > Streptophyta > Zygnematophyceae > Desmidiales > Peniaceae > Penium > Penium margaritaceum. Next base: position 17,365 of record SZWC01001110.1, read on the forward strand.
AGAGGTGTGGTTGCTGCAGAGGTTGAGAGGTGTGGCAGTGATCCTGAAGATGGTAAGTGACATGATGCTTTTGATGAATGTTTTGATCAAAGCAGAGAGGGCTTTATTGAGGAACTGTGGGAAGAGGACCCAGAGAATTAGGTTAGGAGATGCCGTTGTCTTCTTTGAGACTGGCTTGTAGTATGTGAGGAAGCGGAGGGCGTGGATGAGTGCTTGGATGTAGTAGATTGCGCGACAATTGTCGGATAGTTTTTTGAGGTAGAGAGGATGGAGCCAATGTGCAGGACTGATAAGGAACCAGGTGGTGAGAAAGATGAGAGATTACTGAGATAAAAAAGATGATTGAACTCAGGCGAGAAGATGCGAACAGCAAGAGGGAGTTTGGTGGTCCGAGAAAAAAAGTGACACACACGGTGAGTCAGTGCCGGTTGAGATTGTTAAGCTTGAATAAAGTTTTTGGCTTTACGCAGTTTGTAATGGAGGAGAAATTGTTTCTCTGCTCTCTACTACAGGATAGTGCTGCTTCTTCTGGTGCCAAAGTTGACTCGCGATGATTGCTGCTGCATACCTAAGGCCAAAGATCAGCATTGTTGTCTGACTGGTAAGAGGCTTGGATTTCAGTGCTTGATCTTGAGTGATTAAGATGGGAATGGACCAAGTGAAAGGAAAGGCTGCTGCGGTGCGGCTTCATGTGACTGATGATGCTGTTGTCGGGGTGAGAAAAATGCTGTTGGATGATGGATCAGGCTTCAAGCATAGTTGAAAACGAGGTTTTGCAAGTTATTGCTGCTTCATGGGAGAGGGTTTTTTGAGGAAGGTAGAGGTGTACTTTGACTCAGTCACCCAGATGGGTGTACTGATTGAGAGAGGTGGAGTAGCATGCAGATGAGGTCTGTAAGAAATGATGAGAAGATAATTGTTGATGCGAAGGTGGTGTTGGAGAAGTAGATGTGCTATTGCTAGAGAGGCAAACTCTTTTTAATGGTACAAAATAGCATCTATACACTTCTTTATTGACACTACCTGCCGGACGATGAGGATGACTTGAGATGCTGATGTTGACAATGAAACTGCCAAGACTGATGTTTGGGCTGCTGGAGATGCTATAGCAAGATTAAAGTTCAAGTTGAGGCAGAACCGCGTCAGTGATGAGATGTAGAGCAATGAGAGAGACAAGACAAAGACACAGGCTCAAAGGTGCAGGTGCGGAGGCGCAGGCGTGGAGGCGCAGGCGCTAAGGGACAAGCACAGATACACAGGCGCAGAGGCACAGGCATGGAGGCGCAGGCATGGAGGCACAGACACGGAGGCACTCGTGGAGGCGCAGGCGCGGAGGCACAGGTGCGGAGGCACAGGCGCAGAGGCACAGGCGCGGAGGCGCAGGCGCAGAGGCACAGGTGCGGAGGCACAGGCGCGGAGGCGCAGGCGCGGAGACGGAGGCGCGGAGGCGTACGCACGGAGACACAGGCGCAGGGGCGCAGGCGCGGAAGAGTAGGTGCGGAAGCGCAGGCGCAGAGGCGTAGGTGCGGAGGCGTAGGTGTGGAGGCGCAGGTGCGGAGGCGCAGGCGCGGAGGTGCAGGTGCAGAGGCACAGGCGTGGACGTGCAGGTGCAGACGCGCAGGCACAGAGACGCAGGCATGGAGGCGCAGGCACGGAGGCACAGGCAATGGAGGTGCAGGCACGGATACACAGGCGCAGAGGTGCAGGCACGGAGGCGTATGCGAGGAGGCGCAGGCACGGAGGCTCAGGCACGGAGGCGCAGGTGAGAAGGCACAGGTACGGAGGCGCAGTCGCAGAGGCGTAGGCGAGGAGGTGCAGGCGCGGAGGCACAGGCGCGGAGACGCAGGCACGGAGGCGTAGGCACAGAGGCGCAGGCGCGGGGCCAAAGGCGCGGAGGCGCAGGCACGGAGGCGCAGGCACGGAGGCGCAGGCGCAGAGGCACGGACGCGGAGGCACGGGCGCGAAGGCACAGGCATGGAGGCGCAAGTGCAGAGGCGCAAGCACAGAGGCGCAGGCGTAGAGGCGTGGACGCAGAGGCGCAGGTGCGGAGGCGCAGGCACGGAGATGCAGGCGCAGAGGTGCAGGCACAACGGCACAGGCGTGGAGGCGCAGGCGCAGAGGCGCAGCTGCGGAGGCGCAGGTACGGAGGTGCAGGCGCAGCGGCACAGGCACGGAGGTGCAGGCGCACGGAGGTGCAGGTGTGGAGGCGTAGGCATGGAAGCTTAGGCGTGGAGTTGCAGGCGTGCAGGCACAGGCGCAGGCGCGGAGGCGCAGGCGGAGGCACAGGCACGGAGGTGCAGGCACGGAGGCGCAGGTGCTAGTAGTTTTGCCCCCTCATCATGCTGCTATGTGAGTGGTGAGGTGGCTGCCATCTTGTCAGCACCAAGATGCCAGCTCACACATGCGCAAGTGGGCATGGGTGCTGAAATTGTGCAACACCACACACACATGGCATGCATAATCTGACCGCACAAGCAACATCGGCATCATCGATGGAGCAGTACTTGCAAGAAGGAGCTGTGAAAAGCTGGCTGGCACAGGAGAAGACATGCAGGGTCAAGGCCGGAGGTCTTGAGCATGGCACAGGGAAAAACAGCCCGTGGCCATGGCTAATGACGAGGCGGCACTTGAGGCCGGCCACTTCGCCATGTGGTAGAGTCTCAGCCATGTGACTCAGTCGTCGACTTCTAAGATAGACCTTAGCGTGATGTGTGTAAATAGGATCTAAGAGTATTTCTCCAAATTAGGCAACGTGTTGGATCCAACGCAAGTTGAATTGCAGCAATAGGCCTAGAAATGAGGAAGATATGGCCTGTCAAAGTTGGATGGTGCAGCCAGCCAGGTTTGGTCGGCTGACCACTTGTCCGTTGGAAAAATGGGTCCGCCGGTGAGGATTTTGACTCCCAGCGTGCAGACCAAGGCCAAGGCGTCCCTTGGGGCATGTTAGACCAATATCCCATGGTTCATTGGAGCCATGGGTGCCTCGGAAAGGCAGCAAGATGCTTCATTGGCGACCAGGGCGCTTTGGGCGCGCGTTACTCACACTGGTGCTGTGGCAAACGGCTGAGTTGTAATGATGCAGGTGGGAGAGCGTAGCGGGCGCTACGCTGCTCCAAATCGCACGCGGTTTGGTGCGCTGGAAAGCTTGCAACAAGCAATGCAAATTTTCAGATCATGTACGTGTCCATTAAGTGACTCAAAACGACGTCATTTCCGTCCGAAGTTCCCCTCCTGCGTTCTTCCATGGTTCTGCTCATGTGACCTCAAACATTCGGTGTGGTGACCCAAACCGCACTCAGTCAAAACCGCCATTGTTCGCCATGCCTCAAGCTCCTAATCCTGTGAGAGCTGCGCGCCTGGTCGTGGAAAGTTGGGAAGCAATTTCCGACAAAGGATTATGAGCCCACAACGGTCACGGCTGGTGGCGATGCACGGCTTCCGCGAGGAACGGCATGACTGGAGCAGTCACCGCTATGGTGCACAGTGTGCATGACACAAGCGACAAGTGGAGTCCATGCTGGGCTCCGTGCGTGCTTAGGCGGTGGCAGAACGAGGAGGAAGACAGCTTGTGGCATGCCATTGGAGGGACGGACGTAGCAAGAAGGCGGACGACACAGTATTCTATGTGGTTGCCATAACGCTTCTTGATGCAACGCAACAGCAGGCTTGGTTGAGCCATGCCATGAAATGCCTTAAGGTAGTGAGATGGGCAGAAATCAGCCATGGCTCCCTGTTCACGGCTGAAAATTTCAACTCCAACGTTGACTCACCTCAAACCCTCCAAGGCATCGGATACATCGTAGATGAGCATTTGTAGCAGATTGAGTCGCACGCTCACCGCTTCGTGTGAGGAGGCATGCCTCTTTGCTGCAACATGGTGCTGCTGGTGGCTTTGCTCAACGGCAAGGCTACTCCTCTCGGTACAACTAGAGCTTGGCGAAAAGAATGCTGGACAACACGGGAGCAAGGGACTGCGTCGTCCTCCGCGCACTTCGCCCGCCATCATGCTTGAGGCGGGGACAATGGGAGTGAGATGCGTCCGCACGGCACCACTGGAGGTTGTGTGTTGAGGAGAACCAACGGGCGTCGCAGCAAAATGGGCCACATGGAGACATGCGCAGCGGAAGTCATGGACATTGCCGAGAGCTCGGGAGGAGGACGGCAAACCGGGTCCGCAGTCTTCAAGTGCCAAGGCTACACGCTCCTATACTAAGGAGCAGTGGTCGCCGTTGTTGAGGATGGCCATGTGGCATGTCGGGGACATGCCAAACTCCACCAACAACCAGCCTAGAGCAAGAGGAGTGGAGCTTGTGGCAGCTGCCGCTAGAAGGCTCGGGAGGTGAGGATGAAGAGCGAACAAAAAAAGGAATAAAAATGTAGGGTTGATCTCTGTCAACTTGAAGGGAGCAAAAGGTGGGGCTTCAAGGGAGTTGTTACCGACCTGCTCACGGGGATTTGTGACAGAGTGGTGGGTGTTGTGCTGCTGAAAAGGGGGACAAGGCGCATGCCAAATGCAAGGGCGCCCTCAACCTCCACGCTCCATGGTTGCGGCAGGTGTGTCGGCTTGGGGCACAGCGCCTCCTGGCCAAGGACAAGGGAGCAGAGCCTCATCAGTAAGGGATGTAGCAGTGCAGCAGTGCAAACTCACAGCAGTTCAACAAAGGCGCAAGTCCCTTTAGAAGGGAGCAAGCGCATGCACCCAAGGACAGAATCAGGTTCGACGACCCCGAGTGGCAGCAGCTGGTCAGCCGCCACGATGCCAGATGTGGCGGAGCAAAATGCAGCTGCGGTTGGCAGGACGCAGCAGATCTGTCAAGCAGGGGGAGCTGGTTTCAGCCCCAAAAAAGAAGGGGAGTTGCTGGTGCATCAACATCAACAAAACATCAACCACAAAACAGTGGTGTGTCGCCTCCAAGGTGTAGCAGGATTGGGGCGCGCTACGAAAGTGATAGCGGGAGGCCAACACAAGCACGGGAACTTGCAACCACAGGTGTAAGCAAACGGGAGATGACATCAGGTTCAAGGAGCTGGCTTCAACACCGTTGGAGGCACGCACTTGTAGCAGCCAAGTGGAGTGCTTCCTTTCCCTCTCTTTCCTTCCCTCTCTGTACCTTCAAACCTCTCTATTTCTCTCTCTCTCTCTCTCTCTCTCTCTCTCCCTCTCTCTCTCTCTCTCTCTCTCTCTCTCTCTCTCTCTCTCTCTCTCTCTCTCTCTCTCTCTCTCTCTCTCCCTCCCTCTCTCTCTTCCTCCATTCTTGTTACCCCCTGCCTCCTGGTACAATATTCTATATTCTTGGACTCATTGTCTTGTTTGTTTAATACATAATCTTCGGAAAAACATTTCTGGTCTGTTCATTCGTTCACGAGGAAAACATATGCATTAATATCTGATGTATACTTGTCCTGTGTTTCTGTTATTGTGATAGGTTTGAATTAGAGCTCGTTCGTTTGTGAACCTATAGGTGTCTTATATGGTTGCCAGTGCAAGACAAAGCTTGCGCCCGCTCAGGCCGACCTAGTTATTGACATGTCGTTTACGCCGAATCGAAGAATGACGGCCGTCATTATATGATATCAACGAGCAGGATAGGCTGTCATCTCACCATCCGGTTGCCGTCGGAAGTCACCGGAGGTCCTCATCCCGTTGCTAGGACCCCCCTAGTGCAAGGCATAGCGTATATGGATCAGTGAGACTGATTCGTGTGGACAAGTACACTTATCACACACTGAGTGTGCGATTCTCTACAGTTCTCCAAAATGCTTTGCGATAACATCCATCAGGAGAGGTACCTGGTTTATGAAGCTCAGAACTTCGCAAGTCATACAAAAGATTTAGCTGGAGAAGACATCCTTTTGTTCTGGCGAGCAGGCTCTTAGTCCTAGCGGGACCGAAATCGGCTCTAGATGAGGACTCCTTCTCTTCGACTGAAACACATGTTGCTGAAAACATTTCTAGTGACGTGTGAAGAATAAACTTCTGATTTGGCAAATCAGTCAAAAATCTGAACAATCTCATCATCCAAAATCCTGCACAAGCAACTCCAGTTCAACTTCCATCTCATGTCTCAACCTCTCCCTCTTTGGAACGCGCACCTCAGTAAGCATCAGGCGCCGCCTAGTTCCTATCAACCTTCAACTGGACAACTCCCTTCACCCCGGAACAAGTCAAAGACTTCATGAAGGCGTTCTACGGAGAAACCATTCTTCCGTCAACCGACCCAGAGACAACTCTTCACATGTTTCCTGTCAACAGCAACCAGACCAGCAGAAACTCCCCAGTCACGAGCACATCAAGAACTTCACTCCCTATATTCCTCCGCACAGACGACACTCACCTGCCACAACATCACCTTCTGTGCCGGACTCAACTACTACTACAAAGAAAGAGTCCTCAGCATCAAACACGAATTCATCCATTGGCGTGCCACTGAAAACGACAGGCACCCTCTATGTCCCTCCTTATCGACAAACTCGCCATCAACAACCCACAGAAGAGCAGCTGTTACTGGAACAGCATAAGCAACACAACCTTTCCGCAGTAGAAAATCAACAGTTCTACATCCGGACCGGCAAAGACATACATCTCCAAAACCTCTCTCCCTCATGAAGAAGCAAGTCTCCTCACTGGTACTCCTACATCTCTTGCACCACCAACTTCATTGGTATCAACAGCACCATCTCCATTCACCCTCAATGAAGGCATCGACTCTGCGACCGCCAAAACGGATCTGCTGCAACGAGAGGATTCTGCAAAAATAGCTCTTGCAATCTGCCACAAAATCCTTGTGGGTCGATTCCTGCTGTGGACCACAGGCTGTACGGCAAGCCAGAACTACACATCTGCACCCACTACTACCAACTCCATCGAATACCTTCTCCTTCCTTTGTACCTGCGGCAAAATGATGTCACTGGCCATCCTGTGGCCATGTACCCTCTTGCTCGGATTCCCAACCGGATCGCATCTGCCTATCACCACGGATAAGGCGCTCCGGTCTTCGCTACAAGACAAGGCCAAGAACCCACGATTCCTCACGGTCAGACTGGGCTATTGATACAAGCCTATTCTGTGACTCCGAACCGACAATGCGGCCCCAGCCAGCAGCAGCAGCAACAGAAGCTGAATGGGTGCGGCGAGCCCAGACGCACCATCCTGCCTAGGACACAACATCTAAGCATGTGCCTCGGCACATGATTACACCATTCTCTCTCTGTCAGCACCCTAGCGCTGCATCAGTCTGCCCGTGCCTTGGCACCGCAACTTGACACAACTCAAGGATCGGCCCATGCATTTGGCACCGCCCCAATCTAAGCATCTTGCTTTGTCGCTCACGCTTCTCAGCGCCTCATCCTCCTCAGCAACCGTGTCACACCTGCCGGTGATGTCAGCACTTCATCAGCAGCCTGCAGCTTCTACTACACTTCCACCCACTGCACAGTCATGTCCTGAACCCTCTTTCCACTGTCACTAATGATCACAATTTCCTGAGGAAGTGGAGCAATCCCAAGAAAACTGGAGCAATGCCAAGACAGCTGGAGCAAGCCTAGGACAACTGGAGCAAGCCCAAGACAACTGGAGCGAACCCAAGACAACTGGAGCAAGGCCAATACAACAAGAGCAAGGCCAAAACAACTGGACCAAGCTGAAGACAACTGGAACAAGGCCAAGACAACTGGAGCACGACCAAGACAACGGGAAAAGAGCCAAGAAAACTGGAGCAAGCCCAAGACAACTGGAGCAAGCCCAAGACAACTGGAGCAAGGCCAAGCCAACTGGAGCAAGCTCAAGACAACTGGAGCAAGGACAAGAAACCTGGAGCAAGCCCAAGAAAACTGAAGCAAGGTCAAGAAAACTGGAACAAGCCTAAGAAAACAAGAGGAAGCCCAAGATAACTGGATCAAGCCCAAGACAACTGGAGCAAGGCCAAGACAACAGGAGGAATCCCAAGACAACTGGAGCAAGCCCAAGACAATTGGAGCAAGGCCAAGACAACTGGGGCAAGGCCAAGACAACTGGGGCAAGGCCAAGACAACTAGAGCAAGCCCAAGACAACTGGAGCAAGCAAAAGACAACTGAAGCAGGCCCAACACAACTGGAACAAGGCCAAGACACCTGGAGCAAGCCCAAGACAACTGGACCAAGCTGAAGACAACTGGATAAAGCCCAAGAAAACTGGAGCAAGCTGAAGATAACTGGAGCAATACCAAGACAACTGAAGCACATCCAAGACAACTAGAGCAAGCCCAAGACAACTAGAGCAAGTCCAAGACAACTGGAGCAAGCCCAAGACATCTGGAGCAAGCCCAAGGCAAGTGGAGCGAGCTCAAGAGAACTGGAGAAAGGGCAAAACAACTGAAGCAATCCTAAGACAGTTGGAGCAAGCCCAAGACAACTGGAACAAGTCCAAGATAACTGGAGAAAATCCAAGACAACTGGAGCAAGGCCAATACCACGGAAGCAAGGCCACGGCAACTGAAGAAAGCCCAAGACAACTAGAGCAAGGCCAAGACCACTGGAGCAAGGCCAAAACAACTGAAGCAAGCCCAAGACAACTGGAGCAAGGCCAAGACAACTAGAGCAAGGCCAAGACAACTGGAGCAAGGCCAAGATAACTGGAGAAAGGTAAAGACAACTAGAGCAAGCCCAAGACAACTGGAGCAAGCCCAAGATAACTAGAGCAAGACCAAGATAACTGGAGCAAACCGAAGACAACTCGAGCAAGGTCAAGACAACTGGAGCAAGGCCAAGACAACTGAAGCAAGACAAGACAACTTGAGCAAGGCCCAGACAACTAGAGCAAGCCCAAGACAACTGGAGCAAGCCCAAGACAACTTTAGCAAGGCAAAGATAACCGGAGCAAGCCCAAGACAACTGGATCAAGGTCAAGACAACTGGAGGGAGCCCAGTACAATTGGAGCAAGGCCAAGACAATTTGATCAAGCCCAACACAACTGGAGCAAGCCCAAGACAACTGGAGCAAGCCCAAGAAAACTGGAGCAAGATCAAGACAACTGAAGCAAGCCCAAGCCAATTGGAGCAAGCCCAAGACAAGTAGAGGAAGGCTACAAAAACTGGAGCAAGGCCAAGACAATTGGAGCAAGTCCAAGACAGCTGGAGCAAGCCCAAGATAACTGGAGCAAGCCCAAGACAACGAGAGCAAGCTCAAGACAACTGGAGCAAACCCAAGATAACTAGAGCAAGCCCAAAACAACTGGAGAAAGTCTAAAACAACTAGAGCAAGCCCAAGACAACTCGAGCAAGCCCAAGAAAACTGGAGCGAGCCCAAGACAACTGAAGCAAGTCCAAGACAAGTGGAGCAAGCCCAAGACAACTTGATCAATCTCAAGACAACTGGAAAGAGCTCAAGACAATTGAATCAAGGCCAAGACAACTAGAGCAGGGTCAAGACAACTGGAGCAATCCCAAGACAACTGGAGCAAGACCAAGAGAACTGGAGCAAAGCCAAGACAACTGGAGCAAGCCTAAGACAACTGGAGCAAGCGTAAGACAGCTGGGGCAATCCTAAGAGAACTTGAGAAAGCAAGAGACAACTGGAGTAAGACCAAGACAACAAGAGCAAGGCCAAGACAACTGAAGCAAGCCCAAGAGAACGAGAGCAAGGCTAAGACAACTGGAGCAAGGCCAAGATAACTGGAGCAAGCGCAATACATTTGGAGCAAGGCCAAGACTAGTGGAGCAAGGCAAAGACAGCTGGAGTAAGACAAAGACAACTGGAGCAAGGCCAAGACAGCTGGAGCAAGGCCAAGACAACTGGAGCAAGACCAAGACAACTGGAGCAAGGCCAAGATAACTGGAGCAAACCCAAGACAACTGGAGCAAGGCGAGGATACCTGGAGCAAGCCCCAGACAACTGGAGCAAGGTCAAGAAAACTCGAGCAAGCCAAGGACAACTGGAGCAAGCCCAAGATAACTGGAGCAAGCCGAAGACAACTGGAGCAAGGCTAAGGCAACTGGAGGAAGCTCAAGTCAACAGGAGCAAGCCCAAGACAACTGGAGCAAGGCCAAGACAACTGGAGCAAGGCCAAGACAACTCGTGCAAGGTCAAGACAACTGAAGCAAGTCTAAGACAACTGGAGCAAACCAAAGACAACTGGAGCAAGCCCAAGAATACAAGAGCAAGGCCAAGACCTCTGGAGCGAGGCCAAGACAACTGGAGCAAGCCCAAGACAACTAGAGCAAGTCCAAGACAACTGGAGCAAGGTCAAGAGAACTGAAGCAAGCCCAAGACAAGTGGAGCAAGCCTAAGAGAACTGGAGGAAGGCGAAGAGAACTCGAGCAAGCCAAAGAAATCTGGAGCAACTCCAAGACAACTGGAGCAAGCCCAAGGCAACTGGAGTGAACCCGCAACAACTGGAGCAGGGCCAAGACAACTAGTGCAAGTCTAAGGAAACTGGAGCAAGCCCAAGACAACTGGAGAAAAGCCAAGAAAACTGAAGTAAGGCCAATACAACTGGAGCAGGCCCAAGACAACTAGTTGAAGACCAAGACAACTAGGGCAAGGCCAAGACAATTGGAGCCAGGCCAAGAGAACTGGAGCAAGGCCAAGACAACTGGAGCAAGCCCAAGAGAACTGGAGCAAGCCCAAGACAACTGGAGCAAGCCCAAGAGAACTACAGCAAGCCCATGGCCACAGGAGTAAGGCCAAGAGAATTAGAGCAAGCTCAAGACAACTGGAGCAAGGCCAAGACAACTGGAGCAAGTCCACGACAACTGGAGCAAGCCGAAGACAACTGGAGCAAGGCAAAGAGAACTGGAGCAAGACCAAGACAACTGGAGTAAGCCAAGACAACAGGAGCAAGGCCAAGACAACTCAAGAAAGCCCAAGACAATTGGAGCAAGCCAAGGACAATTGGACCAAGGCCAAGGCAAGTGGAGCAAGCCCAAGACAATTGGAGCAAGGTCAAGACAACTGGAGCAAGCCCAAGACAACTGGAGCAAGCTCGAGATAACTGGAGCAAGCCCAAAACAACTAGAGCAAGGCCAAGGCAACTGGAGGAAGCCCAAGACAACAGGGGCAAGCCCAAGACAACTTGAGCAAGGCCAAGAGAACAAGAGCAAGGCCAAGATAAATGGGGCAAGGCCAAGACAAGTGGAGCAACGCCAAGTTACCTGGAGAAAGCCCAAGACAACTGGAGCAAGCCAAAGACAATTGGAGCAAGGCCAAGGCAACTGGAGCAAGCCCAAGACAACTGGAGTAAGCCAAGACAACTGGAGCAAGGCCAAGACAACTCGAGCAAGCCCAAGACAAATACAGAAAGTTCAAGAGAACTGGAGCAAGGCAGAGAAAACTGGCGCAAGCCTAAGACAACTGGAGCAAGGCCACGACAATCGGAGCGAGCCCAAGAGAACTGGAGCAAGTCCAAGAGAACTGGAGAAAGGCCGAGAAAATTGGAGCAAGCCTTAGACAATTGGAGCAAGCTTAAGACAACTGGAGCAAGCCCAAGACAACGGAAGCAAGCCAAGGCAACTGGAGTAAGCCCAAGACCACTGGAGCAAGGCCAAGACAACTGCAACAAGCCCAAGACAACTAGAGCAAGACCAAGACAACTGGAGCAAGGCTATTGAACTGGAGCAAGCCCAAAACAACTGGAGGAAGGCCAAGACAACTGGAGCAAGGCCAAGACAACTGGAGCAAGGCCAAGATAACTGGAGCAAGCCCAAGACAACTGGAGCAAAGCCAAGAAAACTGGAGCAAGGCCAAAACAACTGGAGAAAGACCAAGACAGCACGAGCAAGGCCAAGATAACTGGAACAAGCCCTAGACAACTGGAGCACGGCCAAGACATCTGGAGCAAGCCCAAGAAAACTGGAGCAAGGTCAAGACAACTGAAGCAAGCCCAAGAGAACTAGAGCAAGCGCAAGATAAGAGGAACACGCCAAAGAAAACTTGAGCAAGGCGAAGAGAACTGGAGGAAGCTCAAGACACCTGGAGCAGGCCCAAGACAACTAGAGCAAGGCCAAGACAACTGGAGCAAGGCCAAGACAACTGGGACAAGGCCAAGACAACTGGAGCAAGGCCAAGACAACTGGAGCAAGCTCAAGACAAATTTTTCAAGCCAAAGAAAACTGGAGGAAGCTCAAGACTATTGAAGCAAGGCCAAGATCTCTGGAGAAAGGCCAAGACAAATGGAGCAAGTCCAAGATAACTGGAGCAATTCCAAGAAAACTGGAGCAAGGTCAAGAAAACTAGAGCAAGCGCAAGACAAGTGGAGCAAGCTCAAGAGAACGGGAGCAAGCCTTAGACAACTAGAGCAAGGCCAAGATAACTGGAGCAAGCCCAAGGCAACTGGAGTGAACCCAAGACAACTGGAGCAAGGCCAATACAACTGGAGCAAGGCTAAGGCAACTGGAGCAAGCCCAAGACAACTGGAGAAAAGCCAAGACAACTGGAGCAAGGCCAAGACAACTAGAGCAAGACCAAGACAACTGGAGCAAGACCAAGACAACATGAGCAAGACCAAGAAAACTGGGGTAAGGCCAAGAGAAGTGGAGCAAGTTAAAGACAACTGGAGCAAGCCCAAGACAAGTGAAGCAAGGCCAAGACAACTAGAACAAGGCCAAGACAACTGGAGCAAGGCCAAGACAACAAGAGCAAGCCCAAGACAACTGGAGTAAGCCCAAGACAACTGGAGCAAGGCCAAGACAATAAGAGCAAGCCCAAGAAAACTGGTGCAAGGCCAAGACAACCGGAGCAAGCCCATGATAACTGGAGCCAGGTGAAGACAACTGGAACAAGCCCAAGACAACTGGAGCAGGGGGAAGACAACTGGAGTAAGCCAAAGACAACTGGAGCAAGGCCAAGACAACTGGAGCAACTCTAAGACAAGTGGAGCAAGCCCAAGACAACTGGAGCAAGCCTAAGACAACTAAAGCAAGTCCAAGACAACTGGACCAAGGCCATGACCGTCAGAATATTGAATTCAACATTAATCCCTTGGATAATCCGAGCTCTCAAGAAGGTTTAGGTTCCGCACCGAACCGACACAAACCACCTTGCCAACAGATTATCAGTCATAATCGAGGATTGAGAGGGGAGCCACCCGTAGTGACCGCGACCACGTCGCAGCCGTGTCCGGCTAGTGGAAAGGAGTTGTTACTTTTTTCTTCATGTTCTGTTGTATATTACCAAGGATGTTCATTCCCTTGAGGTTAACTAGAACATTCTTCTTCACTCTGTTCCCTTTTGGTTCCTTACCTTCGCCGCCGTGTCTCTGCTCTGCTCACCTTTTTGCTCATCCTTCTTTGCTACCCAATCTGAGCTTCACCTCGCTCAGTGCTTAATTCTTTACTTTTGTTCTTAACCTTCTCGCCAAAGTCAAAGACTCACCTCAGCACTGTGTCATGCTCATTAAGCAGCTTGCTTATCCTCGCTTTCCGGCTAACTCCCAGCTCCGATTAACTCTTCTCCGTGAATCTGGACACTTGCCTTTTTCTGCTCGTTCCTGCCGCTACCGCAGGCAGCGGCAGGAACGAGCTTGCTCCACTCTTCTGACATGGTATCAGAGCACCAAGCAACATTATCTGGTGATTGCTGACCAAGTCGGCGCCTTGCAGTCATCATCGCCACTCCCACTTGCAGCTCTCGTTTCAGACAGTTGCTGCTCCCGTCAACAACTTTCTTCTGCCTAACTTCCAACGCAACTGCAACGTCGACCAGACTCTTAATTTGCTCTTTCTTATCAAATACAAGAAGGATTGTGCGTCCTGGCCTTCCACTTCTCTGCTCACCTGCACTCTTGCCGCTTCCTTTGTGACTGATGTCAGCAACATCATATCGACTGCTTCTCAAGATTTGGCGGCCCTCATCACTGTGATCAAGCCCTGCATTCATTCTCACACCCGTGGTAAACATCTGGTGATTCCCTACCTTTAACAGCTGCCAGCAGTCCTCGAGCCGCCTTCTGTCGCTAGCTTTGTCAAAGCTTACTGCCGCTTCTTGCTCTCTTTTCTATCACTCTGTCGCTCCTCACTTTCCGCTAACAAATATCTCTCTGCAGACTCAGCCTGCCGACCTCTTTACGCACTACTCTCACCACTCCGAAGTGACCTCGTGGTAAGGACTCGACCTCATTTGCCGCCTCTTCCTCCCGCATTGCCTTCATTCCCTCCTCCTCCTTCAGTCTGCCCAGCACTATTCATCGGCCTCATCTGCATCATCGTCACCATCATCCTGGCCTATAATCCCCTCCTCGTTCATTCTGCATCATCTCCTTGAGCCACTCCCTCGTGCCGCCTTCTTGCCCTTCGTAGCAGTGGAAGCCGTGTTTGCCGTCAGGACATCGGACACCACTAGTCTCCCTGCTTGTCGGTCTCGAACCAACCGGGGGCACAAGCCGTCACTCTCCTGGGTTCAACAAACGACTCTACTTCCTTCAATCTTCTCTTCTGTCTGTCAGGATAGTGGACACCACCAGTCCCGTTGTTGTCGGTCTTGAGCTAAAATTGGTGGAACAAGCCGTCACTCTCGTGACATTAGAGGAACTTTCTACATCCTCATCAGTCTTTTCTGTGCTGCCATCTTTCCTCTCAGCATCAAATTCTCACTGCATTACATCCTCATCTGCAGCTCTCTTCCTCTTCATCATCTTCATCATCAGTCGCCTCATCAGCGTTATCCTCATTCTTTAGTAGTGCACGTGGTTCTGTCCCTGTGCCCAAACAACATTTTCATCCGCAGTTCTCCTCTGCTATCATCAGCATCTTGAGCATCTGTGACTGGTACAAGGATCTGCACGTGCCAACTGCCCATCTCGCAGTGGCCTGCACCCATGCGGGTAGCAAATTTCTCACGGCGCATTAGCCCAAGCCTTCCCCTTGCCGCATCTTCCCTCCTCTACTTTCACAGTGCACGTAGCTCGCCCCTGCGTCCAGTTCATCACTCCTCTACAAGCATCTGCCTTCATCATCCTCCGCTTGGCACCAAGAGTTGCCCACCCGAACCGCCATTCTTGCGGCGGACTGCACCCACGCCGATTCATCATCAGCGCACATGGTTCCAACCCTACGCTCAAACTTCAGCATCCAAGCTTCCACCATTTCATCATAACATTTCATCTGCACTTGAATCTGCCCGGTAAACCGCCAATCTCATGGTAACCTACATCCACGCCACTCCTAAGTAGTAGTAAGACTCCCTCTCACCAGAGTATTGGACACTGCCAATCTTCTCACTCATCCAGCTCGAGCAAACTGGGGTACAGGCTGTCATTCCTCTGGCGCCAGTGGATGCTCCTACATCCTGAGTATCTCCTCCTCTCACACATGGACACAACACCCTCATCTCTTCTCCATCAGCACTCGCATTTGTATCGGAAGCCAGCCATCAAAGGCACTGTCTCACACCACGGGAACTGGATACCACCTGTCTCCCTGCTTGATCAAGCTAACCGGTGGAACAAGCCGCTATAGCCGTGGACCTGACTGCCTGTGAATAACTTTACTTGTCTACACTTCCCCTGGACTCAGAGATCTCGCTGTGGATGAGCCCTCGTTAACTGTGGCTTTGTGGCAGCGCCCTCCACTCTTACATCCCCAACATCCAGTACCATCACTATCCCCATCATCACCACCATCATCACCTTCTAAGGGTCCATACCGAGGAGATTGAGCTCTCAGTGGTATCCCCATGGAACAACATCCTCATCAAGGACCTCTTTCCAAGAGACCTTGATGTATCAACGGTTCCTCTCAGCACTCTCTACATTGGAGAAGACCATGAGTAAGAACACAGCCACTGCCCTTCTTTGTGTTCAACACCTAGCAGGGCATTGACTGACATTGTAACTCATCTCCGAAAGTGCCTACAAGACACCCTCCCGCTGCACAGGAAGAGAGATGGTTCCACAAATTACCATCAATGGAGGGTTGAACTCCTACTAAATCTGGGGAGAATCAAATTCCTCAAGTTCAATCTCCAATAGGTACTCCTTCATCTCCTCAACTCAATATCCCTTCTTGGCACGAACTAGGTCGAACCAATTCTGAAGGAGGCGCTCATCCTCACCACTCATCACTCCCTTCACCCACTCATCCGGCAACAACACAAAGGATTCTCAGAGACCTGGCGATCCATGTACCTGGCCTGTGAACCATATCCTCTCCAGTGTTGATTTCAGGGGGACTGTCAAAACATAGGAGTCAACACTCTAGAAGAAGCCGGCTAACGGAAAGAAGCCGTTGCTTTGTTTTTATCCTGTTCTGGTGTATATTACTGAGGATGTTTATTCCCTTGAAGTTATCCAGAACAGTTTTCTTCACTCTGTTCCCTTTTGTTTCCGCGACTTTGCCGCCGTGTCTCCACTCTGCTTGCCTTCTTTGCTACCCAATCAGAGTCCCTCGCTTCATCACTCTCGCTTCACCTCGCTTAGTCCTTAATTCTTCGCTTTTCGTTCTCAACCTTCTCGCGAAACTCAAAGGATCACCTCAGCACTCTAGCATGCTCATTAAGAAGCCTGATAACTCTCATTCTCTGACTAGCTCCAAGCTTCAATTAGCTCTTCTTCACAAATATGTGCACTTGCCTGCTTTTGCTCGCTCCTTCCCCCACCCATTCCGCTCGCTCCATTCTTCTGACAAAGACAACTGGAGCAAGCCCAAGACAACTGGAGCAAGGTCAAGACAACAGGAGCAAGCCAAAGATAATGTCTTGGGCTTGCTCCAGCTTGCAACTGGAGCAAGGCCAAGATAACTGGAGCAAGCCAAAGACAAAGAGAGCAAGACCAAGACAACTGGAGGAAGCCAAAGACAACTGGGACAAGCCAAAGACAACAGGAGCAAGGCCAAGACAACTGGAGCAAGGCCAAGAGAAGTGGAGCAAGACCAAGACAACTCGAGCAAGGCCAAGACAACAAGAAAAAATCCAAGACAACTGAAGCAAGCCAGAGACAACTAGAGCAAGGCCAAGGCAACAAGAGCAAGGCCAAGATAACTGGAGCAAGGCAAAGGCAACTGGAGCGAGGCCAAGACAACTGGAGTGAGGTCATGATGACTGGAACAAGCCCAAGACAACTCGAGCAAGCCCAAGATAACTGGAGCATGCCTAAGAAATTGGAGCAAGGCCAAGACAACTAGATGAAGCCCAAGACAACTGGAGCAAGCCCAAGACAACTGCAGGAAGCCCAAGACAACTAGAGCAAGGCAAAGACAACTGGAGCAAGCCTAAGACACCTGGAGCAAGGCCAAGACAACTGGAGCAAGGCCAAGACAACTGGAGCAAGCACTAGACAAGAGGATCAAGGCCGAGAGAACTGGAGCAAGGCCAAGACAACTGGAGCAAGCCAGTAACAACTTGAGCAAGGCTAAGAAAACTGGGGCAAGGCCAAGATAACTAGAGTAAGCCCAAGACAACTAAAGCAAGCCCAAGACAACTGGAGCAAGCCGAAGACAACTGGAGTAAGGCCAAGGCAACTGGAGCAAGCCCAAGACAATTGGAGCAAGGTCAAGACAACTGGAGCAACCCCAAGATCACTGGAGCAAGGCCATGACAACTAGAGCAAGGCGAAGACAACTGGAGGAAGCCCAAGACAGCTGGATCAAGCTGAAGACAACTTGAGCAAGACCAAGACAACTAAACCAAGGCCAGGACAACTGTTGCAATGCCAAGACAACTGGAGCAATGCTAAGACAACTTGAGCAAGCCCAAGAGAACAGGAGGAAGCCAAAGACAGCTGGAGCAAGCCCAAGACATCTAGAGCAAGGTCAAGACAACTCGAGCAAGCCCAGGACAACTGGAGCAAGCCCAAGAGAACTGGAGCATGCTCAAGACAACTGGAGCAAGATCAAGACAATTGGAGCAAGGCCAAGAAGACTGGAGTAAGCCGAAGACAACTAGAGCAAGTTCCCCATGTTGCCCCGAGGTTCAGATGTCGTCAGACCACCACGGCCGTGGCACCGCGGGCCACTGCGATGCGGCATCAATGTGGCAGATAGGGCAAAAATCCATTTCGCCCCTCTTGGAGCGTCAGACCCTGATGAATACGTGGAGCTTGACACTCACAATCGGAGTAAAAAAATGTTGACGGAGGTCGTTCAACTTCTACATTGGACATTTCAAACCAATAAGGGGTTTCATGGAGCCTTGTTGCATTCAATTGACATGTGTGACATGTGGCAAGTACGTTGGATTGGAGATTCTAAAAAGAGCCAATCAAAGTGTCTCGTATTCTGACATGGCACGCCAATACGGCAGAGCTTGTGACATGGCCGGTTGGGCGGTTGTCTATAATTGATCTCCAATCTGGTCTACATTTGGTGCATCTGTCATGGTCGTGTCACAACTGGACACCGCGATGCAAGTGGTGCATGCATGCATGCAATGCCTTGTGCAATCCGCACGTTGCGTGCGCCCGTCCGCAAACACTGCTTCGTCCCTGCGCATCCACTTGTCCGCTTATCCGTCTAAGTGTTTCCCAAACAGGTGGATGCACTAGATGCAAACTGTCTGTTCCTCAGTCCGCAGCGTACGACCAGACGTCGGATCATACGCGACGGACCAGAGTCACATGGCGGCCTCATCGTAAGAGGTTTACAATCATTCCACAACGATTCCCTCGTTGTCGGGCTTCGACACTTAGACATTTTGCGGCAGTGCCACACTGCCGAGCCACACCAGGCAGTTTCAAGAACTGCCTGACCAACATGCTGTCAAAAATATGACTCTGACAAGGTCCTCCTCATAATATACACCCCTCGGATTATCCGAGCTCTCGATACAGGTTCAGGTCTCGCGTCGAACCTCCTGGGCAGCGACTGGTCGGTCACGACCGTTCCACCAGAGTTGAGCCACCCCTAATAAGCGACCGCGTCGATACGCGTACGGCTAGTGGAAAGAAGCCGTTAATGCTTGTTTTGTCCTGTTGTGTTGTATATACGGAGGATAATCATTCCCTCCCAAGTTTAACCCAAAACAGTCTTTCCATCCTGTTCGCCTTTCGTTCCGTGGCCTCGCCGTCGTGTCTTTGCTGTGCTCGCTCATCGCTACCTCTGCCCTCGCCCTCCACTCTCAGTTCACGTCTCCTCGCTCCGCCACTTTCGCTTCGTCCTCACTGACCCATCACTTCCGCTCCACCTCAACTCTCTCTCATCAGGTTACCTGTCTACCTCACACCCCTGTCAAATGCACCATTCCTCCTTGAGCTCCTGCATCTAACTTCTGGCAATGTTTCTCATCTCTTTACCTTTGTTATCTTATTGACGCACTTCCGCACGCCGCCATGCTCCTACCTGCTTCTGCCATTGCCATCTCCACTCACTATATTATGCTGACATGGTATCAGAGCCTCAGGTAACATCACCTGGTGCCCCGTGCCCCCAGTCATTGCTTCGTTGTCTCAAGCGCTCCACTCCTCTACCCAGTATTCATCGACCGCCTCCACTACCACCTCGCATTGCCCCACTTTGCGAGCAGCTGACGTCAGCAGCACTGCTTCGATTGCTTTTCAAATGGAAGCAACCCATCGTCATTTCGACCAAAGCCCTGTGCCCAGATCCGCACCCGTGGCCAACAATTGGTGATGCGATGTCGATAACAGCTGAGAATAGCTCCTGAGCCGCGGCCTGTTGCCATCTTCCTGGAAGCTTCCCGCTGACCTCCATCTGTCCTCTTCCATCACTCATTCGTCACAAGCGCCTTCGTCTCCCTCACCAGCCCCATCTGCTCCATCTACCCTATCTACATCAGCTTCATTCCCTTTTCTCCTCGAGCCACCCTCCTACACGGCTCGTTCACGTCGTCAGAAGCTGCCGATTTCAGTCTACCACCGGGACATTTGACACCACCAGTCTTCCTGCTCCTACTTCGAGCCAACCCGGGAACAAGCCGTCACTCTCCTGGTCTCCGTAACCAAACGTCGCTGCTCATCTCACGACTTCCGCAGTAATATTCCTCTTATAATCAGGATATCGGACACCACCAGTCTTCCTACTCCTATCTCGAGCCAATTGGGGACACAAGCCGTCACTCTCCTGACACCAGAGGATCATTCTGTCGTATCCACCCTTGTCCCTTCTTGCTTCAATTTCTCAGAGCCATCACTCGCCATCCTCAACTCTACCTTCCTTAGCTGTCAATCTCCTTGGCGCCAGCATCCTTTTTCGTCGTCCTTCATCGTCAGTCCTGCGACTGCATCCGCTTCATCTTCTCCTCTCCATCCTCCTCCTCTTCATCAACATCCCGCCTCCTCCGCATCAGCACCGCACATTCGCCTCATCATCTGCCAGCACCTTGTGCCTCTTTCAATCTGTTCCCGCATCAGCCTCATTAGCATCATCATCATTGTCATCGTTCTCGACATCGCTCTACAGCGCATCTGGTTTCGTCCCTCAGCCCACGCCTTCAGTATTAGCCATTCCTCCATTGGCAGCATCGTTCTTCTCTTGTCACAAGGATCTGCCCGGTCGCATCGCCCATTCCGCGACGACCTGCGCCCACGCCGAAAATTTCCGCAGCGCACATGGTTTTGCCCTTGGGCCCAATCTTTCCATCAGCTGTCATCCGCCGTCATCTTCATCATCAGCCCCTCCGCATCTGTGGCGAGCACAAGGACCAGCACAAGCTAGGTTCCCGTTTGGTAGCAGCCTGCACCCAAGCCAGCAGCAGATTTCTCGCGGTGTGTTGGCACCTGCCTTCCCCTTGCCGCACTCTATCCCCCTACAACAGCACACGTGGTTTCGCCACTGCGTCCACACCTTCATCAAATTATTCCTCTACTTCCAGCATCGTTCTTCGCTCGGCGCACGGATCTGCCCGGTCATATTGCCCGTTTTGCGACGACCTGCACCCATGCCGAATCCTTCAAAGCGCACGTGGTTCCATCCCTGCACTCACTTCATCAACATCATCCTTCAGCCTGCCCTTAGAAACACTCCTGAGGGCATCTGCTCGGCAAATGGACCTGCCCGGTCGCATCGCTGGCTTTGCGACGACCCGCACCCATGCCGAACCTTCTGCAACGCATGTGGGTCATTCCTGCGCTACCCATCCTTCTTCTTCGCCATCATCCCCATCATTTGCTCAGCATCAGGAACTACTTGCTCACATCTCCCAACGCCGCAACGACCAACGCCCAAGGTGACACATCAGCATGGTGTCCAACTCTTCAAGCAACCTCCTCTGCTCACCTCAGACATCATCATCCTTCCCTCTCACTGGTCTCCTCTCTCCAACCTCAGCACCACCATCCTCAGCAGAGTAAATTCTACTAAGCTACGCTGGTGAGCAGACATCAGCAACTGCCATACACTTCAAACGACCAAACATCATGAAAGCACAAGCCCTCGACTGGACACATTTTCCCATGCTTGATCAGTCGGGAGAAAACATCCACGATTGGTATGGTGGCATACAAGTCAAGACAAAGCACTCTTTTCTCCAAGGATATCAGCTCTCCCTCTTTCTAGAAGGAGTTTATGGCAACCCCGGGTGTCTTCCAAGGACATACACCACAACCCTGCAGGACATCAAGAGGTGCCTACGTGACACTACCCATACTGTCTACCACAGGATCATTGATGAGGTATCACCTGTCGCAGCAATGTGGCACACTCTTGTGGCAGCAGCGTGGAACCCACATCTCTACAACATGATCATCCTCTCACTCCATCGAGTGGTTAATCCCCCCATCAGACAGCAACACCTAGACACTGAGGCCCAATAGGCACTCAAGCATTTATACCTTGTCGGACTTAGGGGGGCTTTCAGAAAAATGACTCCGACAAGGTCCTCCTCATAATATACACCCCTCGGATAATCCGAGCTCTCGATACAGGTTCAGGTCTCGCGCCGAACCTCCTCGGTAACGGCTGGTCGGTCACCACCGTTCCACTAGAGTCGAGCCGCCCCTAATAAGCGACCACGTCGCTACGCGTACGGCTAGCGGAAAGAAGCCGTTAATCCTTGTTTTGTCCTATTCTGTTGTACATACGGAGGATGTTCATTCCCTTCCAAGTTTAACCCACAACAGTCTTTCCATCTTGTTCGCCTTTGGTTCCACGGCCTCGCCGCCGTGTCTTTGCTCTGCTTGTTCATCGCTACCTCTGCCCTCGCCCTCCACTATCAGTTCACGGCTCCTTGCTCCGCTGCTTTCGCTCCGTCCTCACTGACCCATCACTCTTGCTCCACCTCAACGCTCTCTCATCAGGCTACCTGTCTACCTCATACCCCTGTCAAATGCATCACTTTTCCTTGAGCTCCTACGACTAACTTCTGGCACTGTTCCTCATCTCTTTACTTCTGTTATCCTGTTGACACACTTCCGCATGCCGCCCTGCTTCTGCCATTGCCATCTCCACTCACCATATCATGCTGACACATGCCACCACGGCGGGCAGCCACCATCTCATCAGGAGGCAGGGGCTCGTAGTCTGCCTCTGCTGCTAGCTCCCAGCAGTTCTTGAAGCCAGATTACTCCCCTCCACCCACTGAATGTCTCCATGGAGACATGGTGACGCTTACACTGTCACGGAACTGCTGTCCAGTGCCCACTCCTTCCATGCCGTCGGCAAGCCCAACGTCATCTCCGTGGTGTGTGACAATGCCGCAGCCAACACGAAGGTGTTTGTAAACCTGAAGAAGAAGTACCCACGTGTGTTGTGGCAAGGGTGTTGCACCCACAACCTCGACCTCTGCATGAAGGATATCTGTAAGACAGAGTGGGGGTCGGGCATCATCTCTAATGCGGAGAAGGTGGTTGCTGTTTTTTGCAACAATGACATGCCACGTACTTGGCTAAAGCAGTAGAGTGGAGGCAGAGTGCTTCTGCCTTGTTGTGATATGCGGTTTGTATCCGGTCACATTATGCTGTAGCGCCTCCTTGACATGAGGCCATTTCTGCTAAAACTTGTGAATCACTCGGCATGGAAAGACATGGGTGGGCACCGTGACAGTGCGTTGAAGGACAAGAAGACGTTGGTGTGCAAGCTAGTCTGCCGACGTGTCTTTTAGTTGCAAGTTTGTCAGCTGCGTGACTTGCTGCTCCCTTTCGTGAAGTACTTGCACATTGCTGTTGCCACTGGCGGACAGACAGGGGAGATCTATGAGGCTCTCCTAGATTGCATGTCGGATGTCAAAGCTCTGGCAAAGACACATGGCAGGAAGCCTGCCAAGGTCGGTGAGTCACACGCTAAGCATTCCATAGAGTGCCTGAAGACACGGTGGACAGCAGACACAAATTGTCCACTCTGTGCTGCAGCATGCTGTGTTCATCCTGCTCATTTTGGCAATGACATGAGTGGTGATGTCACCATGGTGCAAGCATGGGCACAGGTGACTGAGGCCTTGGTGCCAAAGCCTAAACATGCAGAGCTGTAGCAAGAGCTGGAGGCGTTCCAGCTCGGACACATCACCACAGACGTTGTGCCGCTGACAACAAAGCGCCTCAGCGACAAGGCGCGGGTGGCAGTGGGCCGGGTTGTCATTGGCATTCTTCATGCCTACGAGTGGGCCTCCCTCAACATGGCACATCTTCCAACGCTGCGGGAGCTTGCCATCAAGCTGCTGTTCCAGCCGTGCGCGTCCTCTGACTGTGAACGTGCCTTCTCCACCCATGAAGTGATTCATACCGCCCGTCGCAACCGCCTCTCCATGAAGACGTTGGAGATGTTGGCGTATTGCACTGTTCCCCTTTGTCGTCTCTACAAGCGGAGTGTCAAGCGCAGTAAGGCTGAGTGGATGACAGTGGAGGATTTGGACAGCGAGGATGACAGCAAGATTGTGGAGATTGTGGCCGAGAATGAAGGACAGACCATGGAGGAAGAAGAGGAGAGCAATGATGAGATGGAAGAGGAGGAAGAAGTCCACATGGAAGGGGATGAGGAGGAGGAGGGGGGTCAGGTAGACACTGAGGAGCAGCAACAGAAGAAGGCAACAAATGACGTGCCCTGTTTTGGATGCGCAGTTAGGTGCATGGCTGACTTGGAGTGGGATGCGGAGGTGGTTTGGCAGCAGGAGCTGGACAATGCAGCAAGGAGAAGTGCAGCAGAGGCAAGGAATGGAGAGGATGAAGGAGATGAAGGGCAGGTTGAGGAGGATGATGATGAATAGGAAGCGCAGGGTGCGGGAGAGGAGGGAGGAGAAGGGCAGGGTGCGGGTGAGGATGGAGCAACAGGGCAGGACGAGGGCAATGTTGAGGGTGCAGGAGAACCAGGTGAAGAGGAGGATGGAGCAGCTGGTGGAGATGGTGGTGCTGTTGGAGGAGTAGCACCAGCAAGCACTGCTTGCACAGACACACCAGTGTTGGGAATGACACTAGGAACTAGTAAGGCTGCTGCTGGCAGCAGCAAGGCTTTTGACAGCAAAGGAAAGGCTGCAAAGGTTCTTGGGGGTACTAGCAAAGCTGCTGGCAGGCCTATTGGCAGCACTAGCAAGACAACAGCGGGGGCTACAGCTGGCAAAGCAAGCAAGGGTCAGGGAGTTGCAGCCAGTGCTAAAGCAACAGCCACAGCTACAGCTAGCAAGAAGGCTGGGAAGCGTCAACTTAGAGGTTCTACATCCTGGGGGCTGGAGGGAGGAGAGGGGGCCAGGAGTGGGAGAGGGCGGGTGGAGAGGCCAGTAGACGGGGGGGGGGGGGGGGGAAACTGCCAAGTGCTAGAATTTCTGACATGAATCTTTTAACCTGTTCTGAATAATGCACATTTTCATTAGAGACCTCACTTCTCCAAGCTTTTATGGCAGTTCCCCAGTTCCCATCTGTGACATGTACTTGAAACTGTTTTGTAGGTCATAGAAAAAGAATGTAGCAGATGTGTAACATG
The DNA here is from genome assembly GCA_023375785.1 of Penium margaritaceum. Taxonomy (NCBI): domain Eukaryota; kingdom Viridiplantae; phylum Streptophyta; class Zygnematophyceae; order Desmidiales; family Peniaceae; genus Penium; species Penium margaritaceum. The sequence goes on from SZWC01001110.1 coordinate 42,132, forward strand.
AAATTACTACAGGGTACAGGTTCACAGTGAATGTTTTAGTGAGAGATAGGCCAAAAAAAGTTTCTCTGCAAAAATATGACATACTCATGTGTGGTCGTCTTTGTGCACAAAACGTTAACTCTGACCTGCCTGAGTAGATTGACAGAAGTGGTTAGATTCCCCCCTCCCCCCCACGCTAACACCCATAAGAACCGGTGTAACGATGTGACCGATGTGGGACATGACCACATTGATGAACCGCGGTGCACATTGATGTACCGCGGTGCAATGTAGGAAGGGAGACATGGCAAGTCCATGACAACTAAAGCAAGTCCAAGACAACTGGAGCAAGCTAAACACAAGTGGAGCAAGTCCAAGAGAACTATAGCAAGGCCAAGACAACTGGAGCAAGCTAAGACAACTGGAGCAAGCCCAAGACAACTGGAGCAAGCCCAAGACAACAGGAGAAAACCCAAGACAACATGAGCAAGGCCAAGACAACTGGAGCAAGCGCAAGTCAACCGGAGGAAGGTCTAGATAATTGGAGCAAGCTTACGACAATTGGAGCAAGGCTAAGACAACTGGAGGAAACCCAAGACAACGGGAGCAAGTCCAAGACAACTGGTGCAAGTCCAAGACCACTGGAGCAAGGCCAAGACAACTTGGGCAAGGCCAAGACAACTAGAGCAAGGACAAGACAACTGGAGCAATCCCAAGACAACTGGAGCAAGCCAAAGACAACTGGAGCAAGCCCAAGAGAACTGCAGCAAAAAGCCAAGACACCTGGAGCAAGCCTAAGACAACTGGAGCAAGCCCAAGACAATTGGAGCAAACCCAAGACAACTGGAGCAAGCTCAAGATAGCTGGAGCAAGGCCAAGACAACTTGAGTAAGGCGAAGACCACTAGAGCAAACCCAAGACAAGAGGAGGAACTGCAAGAGAACAGGAGAAAAGCCAAGACAACTGCAGCAAGCCTAAGACAATTAGAGCCAGCCCAAGGGAACTGGAGCAAGCCCAAGACAACTGGAGAATACCCAACAACACACGCAAGGTCAATACAACTGGAGCAAGGCCAAGCCAACTGGACCAAGCCAAAGGCATCTCGAGGAAGGTCAAGAAAAAAGGAGCAAGGCCAAGACAACTGGAGCAAGCCCAAGACAACAGTAGTAATTCAAAGACAACTGAAGCAAGGCCAAGACTACTGGAGCACGGCCAAGACAACTGGAGCAAGCCCAAGACAACTGGAGCAAGCCCAAGACAACTAGAGCAAGGCCAAGACAACTGAAGCAAGCTGAAGACAACTGAAGCAAGGTGAAGAGAACAAGAGCAAGGCCAAGACACTGGAGCAAGGGCAAGACAACTGGTGCAAGGCCAAGACAACTGGAGCATGCACAAGGCAACTCGAGCAAGCCCAATACACCTGGAACAAGGCCAAGCTTTTTGGAGCAAGGCCAAGAAAACTGGAGCAAGCAATAGAGCAAGGCCAAGAGAACTCGAGCAAGGCCATGCCAAGTGGAGTAAGCCATAGACAACTGGAGCAAGTCCAAGACAACTGGAGCAAGGGCCAGACAACTTGAGAAAGCCCTCGACAACTGGATCAAGCCCAAGACAATTGGAGCAAGGCTAAGACAACTGGAGCAAGACCAAGACAACTGGAGCAAGGTCAAGAGAACTGGACCTAGCCCAAGCCAACTTGAGCAAGCCCAAGATAACTGCAGCAAACCCATGACAACTGGAGTAAAACCAAAACAACTGGAGGAAGCCGAAGACAGCTGGAGCAAGCCCAAGACAACTTGAGCAAGGCCAAGAAAACTGGATCAAGGACAGGACAAGTGGGGCAAGGCCAAGACAACTGGAGCAAGGCCAAGCCAACTGGAGCAAGCCAAAGACAACTGGAGCAAGCCAGAGACAATTGGTGCAAGCCCAAGACGATTGGAGCAAGGCCAAGATGCCTTGAACAAGCCCAGGACAACTAGAGCAAGCTCAACACCACTGCAGCACGCCCATGACAACTGGAGCAAGCTCAAGACAACTGGGGCAAGGCCAAGACAACTGGAGCAAGCCCAAGACAACTAGAGCAAGTCCAAGACAACTGGAGCACGCCCAAGACAACTGGAGCAAGCCGAACACAAGTGGATCAAGCCAAAGATAATTGGAGCAAACCCAAGAAAAAAGGAGCAAGGCCAAGAGAACTGGAGGAAGCCCAAGACAACTGGAGCAAGCCCAAGACAACTGGAGCAAGCCCAAGGCAACTGGAGCAAGGCCAAGACAACTGGGGCAAGGCCAAGACAACTAGAGCAAGGCCAAGATAACTAGAGCAAGCCCAAGACAACTCGAGCAAGACAAAGACAACCGGAGCAAGCCCAAGACAAGTAGAGCAAGGTGAAGAAACCTGGAGTAAGCCCAAGACAACTTAAGCAAGCCCAAGATAACTGGAGCAAGGCCAAGACAACTGGAGCAAGGCCAGGACAACTGGAGCAAGCCCAAGAAAAACTGGAGCAAGTCCAGGAGAACAGACCAAGCCCGAGAAAACTGGAGCAAGCTCAAGACAAATGGAGCAATCCTGAGAAAACTGGAGCAAGGCCAAGAGAACTGCAGCAAGCCTAAGCTAACTCCAGCAAGTCCAAGAGAACTGGAGCAAGCCCAAGACAACTGGAGCGAACCCTAGACAATAGGAGCAAGGCCAATACAACTAGAGGAAGGCCAAGACAAGTAGAGCAAGCCCAAGACAGCTGGAGTAAGGCCAAGAAAACTGGAGCAAGGCCAAGACAACTGGAGCAAGCCCAAGACAACTAGAGTAAGTCCAAGAAAACTGGAGCAAGGCCAAGATAATTGTGGTGTAACCAAGAGAACTGGAGTAAGGCCAAGACAACTGGAGCAAGGCCAAGACAGCTGGAGCAAGCTCAAGACAACTAGGACAAGGCCAAGACTACTGGAGCAAGCCGAAGACAACTGGAGCAAAGTCAAGAGAACTGGAGCAACCCGTAGGGAACTGGAGCAAGTCCAAGACATCTGGAGCAAGCCCAAGACACATGGAGTAAGCCAAAGACAAGTGGAGCAAGCCCAAGAGAATTAGAGAAATTCCAAGAAAACTTAAGCACGACCAATAGAACTGGAGTAAGGCCAAGACAATTGGAGCGAGTCCAAGTCAACTGGAGCAAGCCCAAGACAACTAGGACAAAGCCAAGACAACTGGAGCAAGCCGAAGACAACTGGAGCAAAGTCAAGAGAACTGGAGCAAGGCCAAGACAACTGGAGAAAGGACAAGACAACTGGAGCAAGGCCGAGAAAACTGGAGCAAGCCAAAGACTACTGGAACAAGACCAAGACAACTCGAGCAAGCCCAAGACACCTGGAGCAAGCCCAAGACGACTGGAGCAAACCAAGACAAATGGAGAAAGCCCAAGACCACTGTAGCAAGCACAAGACAACTTGAGCAAGTCCAAGACTACTGGAGGAAGGCCACGACTACAGGAGCAAGCCCAAGACAACTGGAGCCAGTCCAAGACAACTGGAGGAAGCCCAAGACAACAGGAGCAAGCTCAAGACAACTCGAGTAAGCCCAAGACAACAGAAGCAAGCCGAAGATAACTGGACCAATTCCAAGACAACTTGAGCAAGGCCAAGGCAACTGGAGCAAGCCCAAGACAATCGGAGCAAGGTGAAGACAAAAGGAGCAAGCCCAAGACAACTTGAGCAAGAGCAAGACAACTGGAGCAAGCCCAAGACGATTGAAGCAAGTCCAAGGCAACTGGAGCAAGCCCAAGACAACTAGAGAAAGCCTAAGACAACTGAAGCAAAGCCAAGACAACTGGAGCAAGGCTTAGACAGCAAGAGCAAGCCAAAGACAACTGGAGCAAACCATAGAAAAATGGATCAAGCCCAAGCCAACAGGAGCAAGGCCAAGACAACTGGAGCAAAGTCAAAACAACTGGAGCAAGCCTTAGAGAACTGGAGCAAGTCCAGAACATCTGGAGCAAACCCAAGACACATGGAGCAAGCCCAAGACAACTGGAGCAAGCCCATGAGAATAAGAGCAAGGCCAAGACAATTGGAGCTAGCCTAAGACAACTGGAGCAAGCCACAGACAGCCCGAGCAAGCCAATGACAACTGGAGAGAACCCAAGACAACTGGAGTAAGGCCAAAACAAGTGGAGGAAGGCCAAGACAACTGGAGCAAGCACAAGACAACTGGAGCTAGGACAAGACAACTAAAGCAAGGCCAAGACAACTGGAGCAAGGCCAAAATAACTTAAGCAAGGACAAGACAACTGGAGGAAGCCTAAAACAACTAGAGCAAGCCTAAAACAACTGGAGAAGGACCAAGACAACTAGAGCAAAGCCAAGAGAACTGGCGCAAGTGGACGACAAATGGAGCAAGGTCAAGACAACTGGAGCAAGACCAAGACAATTGGAGCAAAGCAAAGACAACTGGAGCAAGGTGAAGAAAACTGAAGCATGCCCATGCCAACTGGAGAAATCCCAAGACAACTGGAGCAAGGCAAAGGCAACTGAAGGAAGCCAAAGACAACTCGAGAAAACCCAAGACAATCGGAGCAAGTCCAAAACAACTCGAGCAAGCCCAAGACAGTTGGAGCAAGTCCTAGAAAACTGGAGCAAGCCCAAGAAAACTGAAGCACGCCCAAGACAACTCGAGCAAGGCCAAGACAACTTGAACAAACACAAGACAACTGGAGCAAGACAAAGACAATTGGAAAAAGTCAAAGACAACTGGAGCAAGCCCAAGATAACTGGAGCAAGCCCAAGACAATTGAAGCAAGTCCAAGACAACTAGAGCAAGGCCAAGACAACAAGAGCAAGCCCATGACAACTCGAGCAAGCTAAAGACAACTGGAGCAAGGCCAAGACAACTGGAGCAAGGTGAAGACACCCATAGCAAGCCCAGGACAACTCGAGCAAGACCAAAGCAACGGGAACAAGGACAAGAGCATTGGAGCAAGCCCAAGACAGTTGGAGCAGGCCGAAGAGAACTAGAGCAAGGCCAAGACAACTGGAGCAAGCCAAAGGCAAGAGGAGCAAGCCCAAGACAACAGGAGCAAGCCCAGTACAAATGGAGCAAGCCCAAGACAGTTGGAGCAAGCCGAAGACAATTGGAGCAAGGCCAAGACAAGTGGAGCAAGCCCAAGACAACTGGTGCAAGGCCAAGACAATTGGAGCAGGGCAAAGACAACTGGAGCAAGCCTAAGACAACTGCATAAAGGACAAGACAACTGGAGGAAGGCCAAGATAACTTGAGCAAGGCCTAGACAACTGAAGTAAGGCCAAGATAACTGGAGCAAGGCCAAGACAACTAGAGCAAGCCCAAGACAACTAGAGCAAGGCCAAGACAACAAGAGCAACTGTAAGACAACTGAAGAAGGGCCAAGAAATTTGGAGTAGGCCCAAGATACCTCAAGAAAGGCCAAGACAACTCGAGCAAGCCAAAGAGAACTGGAAGAAGCCAAGACATTTGGAACAAGGCCAAGACAACTGGAGCAAGACCAAGAAAACTGAAGCAAGCACAAGACAACTGGAGCAAGCTCCAGACAACTAGAGAAAGGCCAAGAAACCTGGAGCAAGCTAAAGACAACTGGAGCAAGGTCGAGACAACTGGAGAAAGCCCAAGACAACTAGAGCAAGCGCAAGATAACTGGAGAAAGCCCAAGGCAACTGGAGCAAGGTCAATACAACGGGAGCAATTCCAAGACAACTAGAGCAAGGCCAAGACAAGTGGAGCAAGCCCAAGTCAACTGGAGCAAGTCCAAGATAACTGGAGCAAGCCCAAGACAACTGGAGCAAGCCCAAAAGAACTTGAGCGAGGGCAAGACAACACGAGCAAGCCTAAGAAAACTGGAGCAAGTCTAAGAAAACCTGAGCAATACCAAAACAACTGGAGCCAGTGTTGCCCTTGATCCCTCGAATCTCGGTACATCGATGTCTACCTCGGAACATCGATGTAGCCGCAATGGACCACATCAATGTGGGTGAAGCCGCGTTTTGGGATTCTGGCCACATCCTGGCCACATGTGTGTGGAGATTTGCAAAGTAGAGATATGAAACACATTTCCAGCATGTGTATTCAAAGTGCTAAAAAGGTTAACTCTAAAAAACCTTTCATTTTTGCACCATTGTGAAATAGCATACAATCATACAATGTACCCATGTCACCATGTCACAATGTCACCATGTTACTGTGTTACTTTGTCACTATGACACTTTCATTATGGTCATGTATTTCAAGGAATATTCAACCAAAGGAAACACACATTGCAAAGAACCTCATACATTTTGAAAAGTCACAAATTGCATTGATCACAAGTAAATAACGACAGAATCTACTTGTACTTCTTTGTAGCAGCAGCAGCTCTGCGCTTTGCCGCCAAATTCCTAGCAGCTACAGCTGCTGCTAAAGTGCCACCTGCCCGACGCTTGGACACCCTAGATGCTGCTAGGGCAGCTAGAGCAGCACGCTTGGAGCTGCTCTTTGCACCGCCAATGCGGGAGGCAGCAGTTGAAGCTGGATCACCCCCTGCTCCTCCCTCCCCAGCACCCTGCTCTCCTGCTCCACCCTCTCCAGCACCCTGTTCTCCTGATCCACCCTCTCCAGCATCCTGTTCTCCTGCTCCTCCCTCTCCAACACCCTGTTCTCCTGCTCCTCCCTCTCCAGCACCCTGTTCTCCTGCTCCTTCTCCTCCACCTTGCTCACCTTCCACTCCTCCCTCCCCTGCATCCATCCCACCTTCTGCTCCATCAGCAGGTACATTGCCGGTACTTGCTCCTCCTCCATCTGCCGCTGTCCTACTTGTGCTTGCTCCCCCCCCACTTGCCAGTGCCCTCCTGGTGCTTGCTCCTCCCCCACCTGCCGCTGCCCTGTTGCTTGCTGACTTCTCCTGTACACGAACACGCACTGGCCGTGCATGAGGCAGACCAGGGGTATCATTCATGATACGCACGGAGGCCATGACCTCCACCACATCATCCTCTCCCACCTCCTCCACAAGCTCCTCCTCCTCCTCACCCTCATCGTCAGTCTCCCAATCCTCCTCGGGCTCACTCAACACACCTTCCTCCTCCACCACCTCTCCGTCATCCTTGCTGGCATCTGCTTCTGCCTCTGCTTCTGCTTGAGTTGCTGCAGCCCTCGCCAGGTCCCTCGCTGCTCTGCGTCCATTCCTGCCATAGCGTTTGCGCAAACGCACGTGACACCGCACGAGGAGCTCTAAGGTTCCCACCTTGAGCCGGTTCCTCCTGGCGGTATGAATGAGCTCATGCGCTGAGAAAATGCGTTCACACTCTGATGATGAGCAAGGTTGAGACAGGATCTTCAGAGCCAGATCCCTGAGCACAGGCAATGCACACATGTAGTTTACATGCCACTCGACAGCAGTCATGGTACCACATTGCACCTTTGCAACAGCTACGACAGCCTTGGCATTCCTGCGTGCAGACACCATCGGATCCTGGACTACGCTAGTCTGTCCCTGCTGGAAGGCTCCCATCTCTTTCATGATAACATCCTGCTGCTCTTCTGGAACCAGGGCCTCTATGACAGCCTGCCAGGCCTCCAAGGTGGTGGATTCAGTTGAAAGATCATTCCCAAAGTGTTCAGGATGCAGACGGCGGGCAGCTGCATAAAGGGGACAAGACATGTCCCTTGACCACCGATGGTCTAGCCTCCCCAAGACGTAGTTGACATGGCATTCTGCCACCTTACTCGGCTTCCTCCCTTTCTTCTCAGTCAGGGCCTTCAGCTGCTCAGCACAATCCAGCAGTCCCTCGTAAATCTGCCCTGCCCCCCCACCAGGGGCGTCAACCACCCGCAGCACCTTCACCAGTGGCAACAGCACATCCTTCAACTGACGCACCTGCAACCAAAAAACCTTGCGGCGAATGAGCGCCCTCACCTCCTTCTTCCTGCTTCTGAATCCTGCATCCCTGGTTGAACTAATCAGCTTCCACAAAGGCAGCTACACAAACTCCTCCACCTCTGCTCTCAGCTCCAAGAGCCTCTCCACCATGTCAAAGACAGAGGCAAAGCGGGTGTCACACCTGATCTTCAGCACCTTGCCTCCCGTTTTTTCCTTCAGCCACGTCTTGGGCATGGCGTTGTTCCTGACAAATGCAATGATCTTCTCACACTTCCCAATGATCCCCGCACCCCATGCAGACTTGCCAACATCCTTCATAATGAGATCAATGTTGTGGGCACAACAACCTTGGAAGAATACCTTCGGGTACCGCACTCTCAGGTGTGAAAAGGCCTTTTTGTTCACGGAAGCATTGTCACAGATGACTGAAATGACTTTGTGCTCGCCCACTGTCTCAATTGCTGCAAGAATCATGCTTGCTATGTGGTCCGCGTCTCTGGTCAAGCCGCTTGCATCACGAGAAAACAGGTGAACAGCCCCCATGGCATTCACTGCCATGGCATTGTACACAGGCCTAACCTGCCGGTCAGACCACTTGTCAACAGCAAGGCTGGTACCGTATGTCGACCAACCCTGCATCAAGGGAGCGTCCAGCTCGGCCAGCTCAGTGTCTAGCCTGGACAACAGCTCACCAGTCACTGTGTCCCTGCTTGGAGGCCTGAAACTTGGAGTAGTTTTCCTGGCTGACCTGATGACTTCCATGAGAACTGGTTCTCTACAGAAAGAGATAGGGGATGCGGTGATGCACATTAGTTTGACGATGTCCAGCTGGCAGCGGTCGTTCTTCTGCTTGTCAGTGTGCTCAACCATGGTGTTCTGGCAAAATGAAGCAGCTTTGTTGATGTCAAAGAGCGGTATCTCACCCTCAAGCGTCGTTGAAGCTGCCGGCCTGCTGGGACCCGCTGCCTTTTGCTACTGCTCTGCCTCCTCATTGCTGGAGTCTAGGTGCAACACCATCCTCCCAACTGCTGCTGTCACCTCCTTCTCCTGTGCCTCCGCCAACTTCATCCACGCAACTGGCTTGTCCTTGGTTCCCCATTCAGCACCTTCTCCCTTGTAGAGCTTCACGTTATGCGGCTGCCATCCCGCTGGAGGAGGAGGCATGCGCTCAAGGCCGAGAGCGTCACGACATGTTGGTGGAGGATGTGGACACTTGCCCACGTTTGGATTGTTACATGCGAAGTGCCCGCGGATGCGGTCACACGTTCCGCTCACTTTCTTGGCACATGCTCCGCAGATGAAGCCAGCCTTCTTGGCCGGCATCGCCCATGCTTGGCAGTGTTTCGAAAGCTCCTTGGTGAGGAAATCACCAGTGAGCCTGCGCCTCCTTGGTGGGTTCCATTTGCTGGCGTCAAACTGGCCGGGCACGGCAGACGCTGGGATAACCGAGGGGCTTGAGGCACCAGTGGAGCCTCTGTTGGTGCTTGGCTGAGAGCTTGGCTGCGAAGCCATGGTGAGACGACCGCCGGGCTACTCCCGGCGGTGAACTGCTCACGCCATCATCGAACAAATCGTTGGTGTATTACTGGGAGTATAGAGTGGCGGAGTATCGAGTGTCGGCGTCGGCGTCTTTCCAGACGCCGACTTCGCAACCGCAAACGCACGTCCGATGAGTTGCCAAATGGACGGTGTACGAGCGTTCTCACGATCGACGGTAAATAGTCCATCGGCAAATCGATGGCACACGATTCACCGATCGACGGTACATGATCTGTCGGTAAATCGATGCACAAGTCCGAACATGCAAACAATCGGTTTGCATGTTCGGACTTACTAACAAACAAAATTTGAATTGAAAGAGATTTAGTAAAACCTCCTACCGTTGCAACTAAAATGATGAAAATGTTGTCGTCATGTATTTGACGTTCAAACTACGGGTATGGAAAGACATTTTTGACGCTAAAGTTTTCCACAAAATTTTACCAAACTGTACTCTATGCTTATCGATAAGAGATTTTAGAAGATTCCAATACACCGCATGTGACTGGCCCTCGGAATGTCCGCTCAGGATGAAGCTAAGTAGGCGCCTTTCATTCCAGGCTGTCATATGAGTCCTTGCTATCTAACCTCCCCATTGGTCAAATCTAAGCTGAGTCATGCCACATGTCACTGTCATTGCCAGCACTTCTAAGTATGGCATGATGCGTGCATGTGAAGTGCTTCTGAGGTGTCCAAAGCCGAACCGGGCTACTCGCGGTGACTGGGATTTGTGCTTGGTCGTCTCGGCCGTGTTGAAAGATTGGGCACCGGTTGGTCCCGGTCGCCCCTACGACCCTACACCACATCGAGGCTACATCGATGTGCCTCGATGTGCCGAGGTCGTTGTAGGGGCCCTACAACGAGCATCGAAGGCAGCACTGACTGGAGCAAACCCAAGACAACTGGAGCAAGGCCAATACAACAAGAGCAAGGCCAAGACAACTGGACCAAGCCCAAGACAACTGGAACAAGGCCAAGAAAACTGGAGCAAGGCCAAGACAACTGGAGCAAGCCCAAGACAACTGGAGCAAGGCCAAGAAACATGAAGCAAGGCTAAGACAACTGGAGCAAGGCCAGGAGAACTGGAGCAAAGCCAAGACAACTGGAGCAAGCTCAAAACAACTAGAGCAAGCCCAAGACAACTAGAGCAAGGCAAAGACAACTGGAGCAAACCAAATACAAATGGAGCAAGGTAAAGACAATGGAAGCAAGGCCAAGTCAACTGAAGCAAGGCCAAGACAACTAAAAGAAGGCCAAGACAACTGGAGAAAGCCCCAGACAACTGGAGCAAGTCCAAGACAACTAGAGCAAGTCCAAGTCAATTGGAGCAAGCCCAAGACAATTTCAGGAAGCCTAAGACAATTGCAGCAAGCCCACGACAACAAGAGCAAACCCCAGACAATTGGAGGGAACCCAAGACAACTAGAGCAAGGCCAATACAATGGGAGCAAGGCCAAGACAACTGGAACAAGCCCAAGACAACTAGAACAAGGCCAAGACAACTGGAGCAAGGCCAAGATAACTGGAGCAAGGCCAGGACAACTGGAGCAAGGCCAAGATCAGTGGAGCAAGCCGAAGACAACTGGAGGAAGCCGAAGACAACTGGAGCAAGCCCAAGACAAGTGGAAGAAGCCCAAGATAATTAGAGCAAGCCCAAGACAACTGGAGCAAATCAAAGATAATTGGAGCAAGGCCAAGACAACTGGGGCAAGGCCAAGACAACTAGAGCAAGGCCAAGAAAACTGGAGCAAGCCCAAGACAAAAGTAGCAAGCAAAAGGCAACTGAAGCAATCCTTACACAACTAGAACAAGGCCAAGTTTCCTGGAGCAAGACCAAGACAACTTGTGTAAGCCCAAGACAACTGAAGAAAACCCAAAACAACTGGAGCAAGCTCAAGATAAATGAAGCAAAACCAAGACAATTGAAGCAAGGCTAAGCCAATTGGAGCAAGCCCAGGACATCAAGAGCAAGTGGAAGGCAACTGGAGCAAGCCCAAGACAACTCGAGCAAGCCCACGACAAGTGGAGCAAGCCCAAGATAACTGGAGCAAGGCAAAGACAACTGGAGCAAGCCCAAGATAACTGGAGCAAACCCAAGACAACTGGAGAAAGGCCAACACAACAGGAGCAAGGCCAAGACAACTGTAGAAAGCCCAAGACAACTTGAGCTAGGCCAAGGCCACTGGAGTAAGGCCAAGACAACTGGAGCAAGCCCAAGACAACTGGAGCAAGGCCAAGACAATTGAAGAAAGGCCAAGACAACTGGAGCAAGGCCAAGAGATCTGGAGCAAGGTGAAGACAAGTGGAGCAATCCCAAGACAACATGAGCAAGCCCAAGACAACTAGAGCAAGGCCAACACAACTGGAGCAAGATCAAGACAAAAGGAGCAAGGCCAAGACAACTGGAGCAAGACTAAGATAATTAGAACAAGCCCGGGACAACTAGAGCAAGTTCAAGATAACTTGAGCAAAGCATTGCCAACTGAAGAAAGCCCAAGACAACTGATGCAATTCCAAGACAACTGGAGCAAACCCAAGATAACTGGAGCAAGCCAAAGACAAGTGGAGCAAGCCCAAGAAAAATGGAGCAAGTCTAAGACAACTGGAGCAAGGCCAAGACAACTGGAGCAAACCCGAGACAACTGGAGCAAGTCAAAGAGAATCGGAGTAAGTCGAAGACAACTGGAGCAAGTCCAAGATAACTGGAGCAAGCCTAAGACAATTGAAGCAAGTCCAAGACAACTGGAGCAAGCCCGAGACAACTGGATCAAGCCCAAGACAACTGGAGCAAGCTCAAGAGAACTGGAGAAAGGCCAAGACAACTAGAGCAAGGAGAAGACGCCTGGAGCAAGCCCAAGACAACTCGAGCAAGACCAAGGCAAAAGGAACAAGGACAAGACAACTGGAGCAAGCCCAAGACAGTTGGAGCAGGCCTAAGAGAACTGGAGCAAGGCCAAGACAACTGGAGCAAGCCAAAGACAACTGGAGCAAGCCCAAGACAACACGAGCAAGCCCAAGACAAATGGAGGAAGCCCAAGAAAGTTGGAGCAAGCCCGCGACAACTAGAGCAAGGCCAAGAAAACTGGAGCAAGCCCAAGACAACTGGAGCAAGGCCAAGACAACTACAGCAAGGCGAAGAAAACTGGAGCAAGCCTAAGACAACTGCAGAAAGGCCAAGGCAACTTGAGGAAGGCCAAGATAACTTGAGCTAGGCAAAGACATCTGAAGTAAGGCCAACACATTTGGAGCAAGGCCAAGACAACTAGCGCAAGCCCAAGACAACTGGAGCAAGGCCAAGACAACGGGAGCAAACTGAAGACAACTGGAGCAAGGCCAAGAGAGCTGAAGCAAGGCCAAGACGATTGGAGTAAGCCCAAGACAACTGGAGCAAGGCCAAGACACCTGAAGCAAGGCCAAGACAAGTGTGGCAAGCCAAAGAGAACTGGAACAAGCCAAGACAACTGTAGCAAGGCCAAGACAACTGGAGCAAGGCCAAGACAACTGGAGTAAGACCAAGACAACTGGAGCACGTATAAGACAATTGGAGCAAGCCCCAGACAAGTGGAGAAAGTCCAATACACCTAGAGCAAGCCCAAGACAACTGGAGCGAGGTCAAGACATCTGGAACATGCCCAAGACAACTGGAGCAAGCGCAAGATAAGTGGAGAAAGCCCAAGACAAGTGGAGCAAGGTCAAGACAACATGAGCATTTCCAAGACAACAGGAGCAAGGCCAAGACGAGTGGAGCAAGCCCAAGAGAACTGGAGCTAGGCCATGACAACACGAGCAAGCCTAAGAGAACTGGCGCAAGCCCAACAAAACCTGAGCAAGACCAAGACAACTCGAGTGAACCGAAGACAAGTGGAGCAAGGCCAATACAACAGTAGCAAGGCCAAGACAAGTGGACCAACCCCAAGACAACTGGAACAAGGCCAAGAAAACTGGAGCAAGGCCAAGACAACAAGAGCAAGCCCAAGACAACTGGTGCAAGGCCAAGAAACGTGAAGCAAGGCCAAGACAACTGGAGCAAGGCCAAGAGAACTGGAGCAAGGCCAAGACAAGTGGAGCAAGCTCAAAACAACAGGAGCAAACCCTAGACGACCTAAGCAAGGCAAAGATAACTGGATCAAACTGAATACAAATGCAAGGCCAAGTCAACTAGAGCAAGGCAAAGACAACTGGAACAAGGCCAAGACAATCGGAGCAAGCCCAAGATAACTGGAGAAAGCCCAAGACAACTAGAGCAAGTCCAAGTCAATTGGAGCAAGCCCAAGACAACTCAAGCAAGCCTGAGACAAGTGGAGCAAGTCCAAGAGAAGTGGAGCAAGGCAAAGACAACTTGAGCAAGCCTAAGATAATTGCAGCAAGCCAAAGACAACAAGAGCAAGCCCTAGACAATTGGAGGGAACCCAAGATAACTAGAGCAAGGCGAATTCTATTGGAGCAAGGGCAAGAAAACTGGAGCAAGCCCAAGACAACTAGAACAAGGCCAAGATAACCGGAGAAAGGCAAAGACAACTGGTGCAAAACCAGGACAACTGGAGCAAGGCCAAGATCAATGGAGCGAGCCCAATACAACTGGAGCAAGCCCAAGACAACTGAGCAAGCCCAAGACAACTGGAGGAAGCCGAAGATCACTGGAGCAAGCCCAAGACAATTGGAGCAAAGACAAGACAACTTTGGCAAGGCCAAGACAACAGGAGCAAGGCCAAGAGAAGTGGAACAAGCCCAATACAACAGGAGCAAGCAAAAGACAACTGAAGCAATCCCTACACAACTCGAACAAGGCCAAGATACCTCGAGCAAGCCTAAGACAACTTGAGTAAGTGCAACACAACTGGAGAAAGCCCAAAACAACTGGAGCATGCTCAAGATAATTGGAGCAAAGCCAAGACAATTGAAGCAAGGCCAAGCCAACTGGAGCAAGCCCAAGACATCAAGAGCAAGTCCAAGGCAACTAGAGCAAGCCCAAGATAACTGGAGCAAGCCGAGGACAAGTGGAGCAAGCCCAAGAGAACTAGAACAAGGCCAAGACAACTGGAGCAAGCCCAAGATAACTGGAGCAAACCCAAGACAATTTGAGCAAGGCCAGTACAACAGGAGCAAGGCCAAGAGAACTGTAGAAAGCCGAAGACAACTTGAGCAAGGCCAACACCACTGGAGCAAGGCCAAGAAGACTGGAGCAAGCCCAAGACAACTGGAGCAAGGCCAAGACAACTGAAGCAAGGCCAAGACAATTGGAGCAAGGCCAAGAGATCTGGAGCAAGGCCAAGACAAATGGAGCAAGGACAAGAAAACTGGGGCAAGGCCAAGACATCTGGAGCAATCCTAAGACAATTTGAGTAAGCCCAGGATAACTAGAGCAAGCTCAAGATAACTTGAGCAAGGCCATTCCAACTGAAGAAAGCCAAAGGCAACTTGAGCAAGTTGAAGAAAACTAGAGCAAGCCCAAGACAACTGGAGCAAGCCCAAGACAAGTGGGACAAGGCCAAGAGAACTGGAGAAAGGCCAAGACAACTGGAGCGAACCCAAGACAACTGAAGCAAGCTCAAGACAACTAGAGCAAGCCCAAGGTAACTAGAGCAAACCCAAGACAACTGGAGCAAGGCCAATACAACTGGAGCAAGGCCAAGAAAATTGGTGAAAGCCCAAGACAAGTCGAGCAAGGCCTAGACCACTGGAGCAAGGCCAAGACAACTTGAGCAAGCTCAAGACAACTAGAGCAAGACCAAGACAACTGGAACAAGGCCAAGTCAACTGGAGCAAGGCCAAGAGAACTAGAGCAAGGCCAAGACAACTTGAGCAACTCAAAAACAACTGGAGCAAGGTCAAGACAACTGGAGCAAGGCCAAGATCATTGGAGAAAGGAAAAAACAAGTGGAGCAAGGCCAAGACGATTGAAGAAAGCTGAAGAGAACTGGAGCAAGCCCAAGACAAGTGAAGCAAGGCCAAGGTGAGCGGAGCAAGCCCATGACAACTGGGTCAAGGTGAAGACAACTGGAGTGAGCCCAAGACAACTGGAGCAAGGCCAAGACAACTCAAGCAAGCCCAATACAATTGGAGCGGCCAAAGACAACTTAAGCAAGCCCAAGAGAAGAAGAGCATGTCCAAGACAACTGGAGCAAGCCCAGAACAATTGGAGCAAGCCCTAGACAACTGGAGGAAGGCCACAACAACTAGGAGCATGTCCAAGACAACTGGAGCACGTCCAAGATAACTAGAGCAAGACCAAGACAACAGGAGCAAGTCCAAGACAACTCAAGCAAGCCAAAGACAACTGTCGCACGCCCAAGAGCACTGGAGCACGATCAAGACAACAAGAGCAAGACCAAGACAAGGAGCAAGCCCAAGACAATAGGAGCAAGTCCAGGAAAACTGGAGTAAGGACAAGACAACTTGAGCAAACCTAAGAAACCTGCAGCAAGTCAACGACAATTAGAGCAAGTCGAAGACAACTGGAGCAAGCCCAAGATAACTTGAGCAAGCCCAAGACAATTGAAGCAATTCGAAGACAACTGTAGCAAGTCCAAGACAACTGGAGCAAGCCCAAGACAACTGGAGCAAGCTCAATATAACTGAAGCAAGGCTAAGACAACTGGAGCAAGGTGAAGATACCCAGAGTAAGCCTAGGACAACTCGAGCAAGACCAAGGCAACAGGAACAAGGACAAGACAACTGAAGCAAGCCCAAGACAGCTGGAGCAGGCCCAAGAGAACTGGAGCAAGGCCAAGACAACTGGAGTAAGCCAAAGACAACTGGAGCAAGCCCAAGACAACACGAGCAAGGCCAAGACAAATGGAGCAAGCCCAAGATTGTTGGAGCAATCCCAAGGAAACTGGAGCAAGGCCAAGAAAACTGGAGCAAGCCCAAGACAACTGGAGCAAGGCCAAGACAACTGAAGCAAGGCCAAGACAATTGGAGCAAGCCTAAGACAACTGCAGAAAGACCAAGGCAACAGGAGGAAGGCCAAGATAACTTGAGGAAGGCAAAGACAACTGGACTAAGGCCAAGACAACTGGAACAAGGCCAGGACAACGGGAGCAAGCCAAAGACAACTGCAGCAAGTCCAAGTCAACTAGAGCAAGCCCAAGAAAACTCGAGCAAGGCCAGGACAACAGGAGCAAGACGTAGACAATTGGAGCAAGGCCAAGACAACTGAAGCAAGGCCAAGACAGCTGGAGCAAGCCCAAGACAACTGGAGCAATTCCAAGACAACTGGAGCAAGGCCAAGACACCTCAAGCAAGGCCAAGACAACTAGAGCAAGCCAAAGAGAACTGGAGGAAGCCAAGAAAACTGGAGCAAGGCCAAGACAACTGGAGCAAGACCAAGACAACAGGAGCAAGCACAAGACAACTGGAGCAAGCCCCAGACAACTGGAAAAAGGCCAAAACACCTGGAGCAAGTCCAAGACAACTAAAGCAAGGTCAAGACAACTGGAGCAAGCCCAAGACAACTGGAGCAAGCACAAGATAACTGGAGAAAGTTGAAGACAACAGGAGCAAGGTTAACACGACTGGAGCGATTCCAAGACAACTGGAGCAAGGCCAAGAAAAATGGAGAAGGTCCAAGTCAACTTGAGCAAGTCCAAGATAACTGGAGCGAGCCCAAGACAACTGGAGCAAGTCCAAGAGAAGTGGAGCAAGGCCAAGACAACACGGGCAACCCTAAGAAAACTGGAGCAAGCCCAAGAAAGCCTGAGCAAGACCAAGACAACTGGAGCAAACCCAAGACAACTGGAGCAAGACCAATACAACACGATCAAGGCAAAGACAACTGGAGCAAGCCCAAGACAACTGGAACAAGGCCAAGAAAACGTGAGCAAGGCCAAGAGAACTAGAGCAAGCCCAAGACAACAGGAGCAAGGCCAAGAAAAATGAAGCAAGGCCAAGACAACTGGAGCAAGCCAAAAACAACTCGAGGAAGTCCAAGACAACTAGAGCAAGGCCAAGACATTTGGAGCAAACCAAATACAAATGGAGCAAGGTAAAGACAATGGGAGAAAGGGCAAGACAACTAGAGCAAGGCCAAGACAACTGGAAAAAGGCCAAGACAAGTGAAGCAAGCCCAAGACAACTGGAGCAAGCCCAAGACAACTAGAGCGAGACCAAGTCAATTGGAGCAAGCCCAAGACAACTGGAGCAAGCCTAAGACAAGTGGAGCAAGCCCAAGAGAAGAGGAGCATGGCAAAGACAACAGGAGAAAGCCTAAGAAAACTACAGCAAGCCAACGACAACAAGAGCAAGCCCAAGACAATTGGAGGGAACCCAAGACAACTAGAGCAAGGCCAATACAATTGGAGCAAGGCCAAGACAACTGGAGCAAGCCCAAGACAATTAGAACAAGGCCACGAAAACCGGAGCAAGGCCAAGGGAACTGTAGCAAGGCCAGGACAACAGGACCAATGCCAAGATCACTGGAGCAAGGCCAAGACAACTGGAGCAAGGCCAAGACAACTCGGGCAAGGCCAAGAAATCTGGAGCAAGGCCAAGACAACTGGAGGAAGCCCAAGACAACAGGAGCAAGCAAAAGACAACTGAAGCGATCCCTTCACAACTGGAACAAGGCCAAGATACCTAGAGCAAGCTCAAGAAAACTTGAGCAAGCCCAAGACAACTGGAAAAAGCCCAAGACAACCGGAGCAAGCTTAAGATAACTGGAGCAAGGCCAAGCCAACTGGAGCAAGCCCAAGACATCAAAAGTAAGTCCACGGCAACTGGAGCAAGCTTAAGACAACTGGAGCAAGCTGGAGACAAGTGGAGCAAGCCTAAGAGAACTGGAGCAAGGCCAAGACAACTGGAGCAAGCCCAAGGTAAGTGGAGCGAACCCAAGACAACTAGAGCATGGCCAATACAACAGGAGCAAGGCCAAGACAACTGTAGGAAGCTTAAGACAACTTGAGCAAGGCCAAGACCACTGGAGCAAGGCCAAGACAACCGGAGCAAGCCGAAGACAACTGGAGCAAGGACAAGACAACTGAAGAAAGGCCAAGAAAACTGGAGCGAGGCCAAGAGATCTGGAGCACGGCCAAGACAACTGGAGCAAGTCCAAGATAACTCGAGCAAGAACAAGACAACTAGAGCAAGGCCACGACAACTAGAGCAACCCAAAGACAACTGGAAGAAGGTCAAGACACCTAGAGCAAGGCCAAGACAAGTGGAGCAAGGACAAGACAACTTGAGCAACTCCAAGACAACTGGAGCAAACCCGAGACAATTGGAGCAAGACCAGGACAACTAGAGCAAGCTCAAGATAACTTGAGCAAGGCTATGCGAACGGAAGAAAACCCAAGACAACTGGAGCAAGTCCAAGACAACTGGAGCAAGCCCAAGACAAATGGAGCAAGCCCAAGACAATTGGAGCAAGCCCAATACAAGTGGATCAAGCCCCAGAGAACTGGAGCAAGGCCAAGACAACTAGAGCAAACCCAAGACAACTGGAGCAAGCTTAAGACAATTGGAGAAAGCCCAAGATAACTGGAGCAAACCCAAGACAAGTGGAGAAAGGCCAATACAACTGGAGCAAGGCCAAGAAAACTGGTGAAATCCTAAGACAACTCGGGCAAGGCCAAGACAACTGGAGCAAGGCCAAAACAACGGGAGCAAGCTCAAGACAACTAGAGCAAGGCCAAGACAACTGGAAGAAGACCAAGACAACTGGAGCGAGGCCAAGAGAACTAGAGCAAGGCCAAGGAAACTGGAGGAACTCGAAGATAGCTGGAGCAAGGTCAAGACAACTGGAGCAAGGCCAAGAGAATTGGAGACTGGACAGAACAATTTGAGCAAGGCCAAGACGATTGGAGAAAGCCCAAGAGAACAGGAGAAAGACAAGGACAAGTGAAGCAACGCCAAGGCTTTGGAGTGAGCCCGAGACAACTGGATCAAGGTGCTGAAAGTTGGAGTGAGCCCAGGCCAACTGGAGCAAGGCAAAGACAACTCGAGCAAGCCCAAGACAATTGGAGCAAGCCCAAGACAACTTGAACAAGCACAAGAAAAAAGAAGAATGTCCAAGACAACTGGAGCAAGCCGACAACAATTGGAGCAAGCCCAAGACAAGTGGAGGAAAGCCACAATAACTAGGAGCAAGTCCAAGACAAGTGGTGCACGTCGAAGAGAACTAGAGCAAGCCCAAGAAAACTGGAGCAAGCCCAAGGCAACTAGAGCAAGCTTAAGACAACTGGAGCAAGCCCAAGATAACTGGAGCAAACTCAAGCCAACTGGAGCAAGGTGAAGACAACTGGAGCAAGTCCAAGGCAACTTGAGCAAGCCGAAGACAACAGGAGCAAGCCCAAGACAACTGGAGCAAGCTCAAGACAACTGTAGTAGGACAAAGACGACTGGAGCAAGGTCAAGACAACTAAATCAAGTCCAACAGAACTCGAGCAAGACCAAGAGAACTGGAGCAAGGCCAAGACAACTGGAGCAAGCCCAAGACAAATGGAGCAAGCCTAAGACAACTGGAGTAAGCCCTAGACAATTAGAGCAAGCCAAATACAAGTAGAGAAAGCCCAAGATAACTGGAGCAAGGCCAAGACAACTGGAGCAAACCCAAGAAAACTAGAGCAAGACCAAGACAACTCAAGCCAGGCCAAGAGAAGAGGAGCAAGTCCAAGACAACTGGAGCAAGGCCAAGAAAAATGGAGTAAGGCAAAGAGAACTAGAGCATGCCAAATACAACTGGAGCAAGGCCAGGACAACTGGAACAAGACCAAGACAACAAGAGCAAGGCTAAGAAAACTAGAGCAAGCCCAAGACAACTGGAGCAAGGCCAAGACAACTGGAGTAAGTCCAAGACAACTAGAGCAAGTTCATGACAACTGGAGCAAGCCCAAGACAACTGGGGCAAGGCTAAGACAACTGGAGGAAGCCCAAGACAAGGGAAGCAAGCCCAAGGCAACTGGAGCAAGGCCGAGACAAGTGGAGCAAGGCTAAGACAACTTGGGCAATGCCAAGACAATTGGAGCAAGACCAAGACAACTGAAGCAAGCCCAGGATTACTGGAGCAAGCCAAAGACAATTAGAGCAAGACCAAGCCTACTAGAGCAAGGCTAAGACCTCTGAAGCAAGGCCAACACAACTGGAGCAAGCCCAAGATAGCTGGAGAACGTACAAGACAACTGGAGAAAGCCCAAGACAACTGGAGCAAGACCAAGACAGCTGGAGCAAGCCCAAGACAACTTGAGAAAAGCCAAGACAATGGGAGCATGGCCAAGACAACTGGAGCAAGGCCAAGACAACAGGAGCACGGTCAAGACAACTGGAGCAAGGCCAAGAGAAATGGAGCTAGGCCAAGGCAACTAAAGTAAGCTCAAGACAACTGGAGCAATGCCAGGACAACTACAGCAAGGCCAAGACAACTGAAGCAAGACCAAGACAACTGGAGCAAGCCCAAGAAAACTGGAGGAAGTTCAAGACAACTGGAGCAAGCCCATAACAACTGGAGCAATCCCCAGACAACTGGAGCAAGGCCAAGACAACTGGATCAAGGCCAAGATAACTGGAGGAAGCCCAAGAGAACTGAGACAAGGCCAGGACTGTCAGAAGAATGCAAGCGTGAGAATGGAAGGGGCAGAAGGACGGAGAAGCATCGGAACAAGGATCAGCGAAGAGGCGGAAGCGAACGCGGTTCCGAGGACTTAGCCGCAGAACTTGGAGAGAGAGCAGGGAGTTGGGGACGTAAGGTTGACGAGCAACTTGAGAGAGGAGGTGAGATTGGGAGGAATGATGGCTGGCTGAGCGAAGGAGCGAGAGTGATGAAGCAAAGAGCTGAGAACTGTGAGAGGCTGGCAAAGACAAGATGCGAGTAGAGCAAAGACACGGCGACAAAGCTGCGGAACCAAAAGGGAACAGGATGGACAGAACTGTTTTGGTTAACTTGAGGGAATGAACATCCCCAGTACAAAAGGACAGAACACGACAACCAATAGGGCAACGGCTTCTTTTCGCTAGCCGGACGTGAGTGACAGATGTCACATTATTAGAGGCTGTCTTGGTTGTCGATCGAACGGTCATAGACCTTTCCGTCCGTTGGCCAAGTCGTTTTAGGTGATGCCCTGAACCATTTATTTGAGAACTCGGCATGACCCGGGTTGTGATCCGTCTCTTTGCCATATTTGTTTCTCACATCCCCCTTCATTCTGGCAGGGAGAGAGGATGATTACCAGTGTGAGTATTTGTGCTTTTCATCTTCTGTTGGAGGGTCTACTCCACAGGTTTGAAGGATTTTACACCACATGGTGCGTAGAATTTCTGGGTGCTTGGTCAGAGCCGCATGATGACTGCCTTCAGTGATGGTTTGGAGTGCTGTTTGAACTTGATGGTTGACACTTGTGTACCTCCTGGTCCATTCTGCAGAGGTAATGGGAGGACCAATGTACAGAGGACATCCCAGGAGAGCGTCTGTTACTCCAAATCCATGAAGGAATTCTGGAAAGAGGAGGTCCAGGACTTCAGCAACCCAGCGATCCACAGTCTTTGGGTTTGCATAGATGGAGTATGCAGGGAGAACATAGATGCGTCCTTCGAGTGGAGGAAGAACAGAGTGATTGTTGAAATTTCTATTGATCCAGTTCTTCCACCAGGCCTGCTTGCAAATGCTGTGCCAGAGAAGAGGACCTGTGTGTGGCTCCAGAAGTAGAGGATGGTATGATATGTGCAGGAGAGGTTGGAGCTATGTACACACAAATCGAAGTGTTTGCTGGTAGATAGGGGAGTGTGGCTGAGGGAAGGCCAGTTGTTTGTAGTGTCCGAGTAAAAGTACATCAGGACGATACTCTGTTTGAGTGTTCCAGTTTCTGGCGTGTACAAGAGTTGCTTTTGACCACGTAGTTGCATTGTCCCCAAATTCATCCAGGATGAGGCTTAGTTGTCCGGGTTGAGCCATGGTGATTGTAATGTATGTAGGAACACACGTTGGGCGCAGATTGTTGCAGAGCAGGTGATGCAACCAGACGGAGTCTTGGAGAGAGTGAAGGATGAGTGAAGGATGAGGGAGGAGAAGTGCTAAATCGTTGGACTGGACGCAGGGGCAAAACTACGAGCGCTGCAGGAAGTTTCAGCGTGGGTGCAGGTCGTCGCCCAGCGGGCGATGTGACCGGGCAAATCCTTATGCCGAGCAAAGAGCGATGCTGAGGACGGAGGAACGAGCGGAGGAATGATTGATGAGTGAGTGGGTGCAGGGGTGAAACCACGTGCGCTTGCAAAGTTTCGGCGTGGGTGCAGGTCATCGCGGCTCGAGCGATGCGGCCGGGTGGATCCTTGTGCCAGGCAGAGGATGATGCGGACGGCGGAGAAGCAATTGATGATGGAGTGGGCGCAGGGGCGAACCACGTGCGCTGCAGAAGTTTTCGGCATGGGCGCAGGTCATCGTGCAACAGGAGATGCGACCGGGCGAATCCTTGTGCCGAGCAAAAAACGATGCGGAGGAATGAGGAGGCGGCTGATTTGCTGAGTGGGCGCAGGGGAGGAACCACGTGCGCTGCGGAAATAATGCTGAAGAAGATGGATGTGGAGGCGGCACAGACGATGCTGATGACAGAGAGGCTGGGAGACTGCAGATGGAGATGAGACAAGGCACCTGGCTGATGAGGCTGGAGCAAAGATGATGGAGATGAGGATGACGCGAGGAATCAAGGTTGATGATGCTGGGGGGAAAGGAGGTGAGTGAGGAAAACAAACGAAGGCGAGAAGAGAGGTGGCGCAGCGGAAAGGAGGAGCAAGACAACCACTTGCCCTGCTTTCAGGAGAGTGACGGCTTGTTCCCCAGTTGGCCCTTCGGCGGACAGGAAGACTGGTGGTGTCCGATATCCTGGCATCTGGAGACAGTTGGTTGCGGCAGAGCAAGTCAAGCGGCGGGTGAGTGCACTCATCCGCAGATGTCAGGAGAGTGACGGCTTGTTCTGTTGGAATGATGCTCCTCACCATGGCAGGAGTGACTCCAAAAAGGAACACCAAAAAGACAAGCCTTAGTGGCTTAGTGGTTAATGGTGTCCACCTCTAGAGGCAGGGGCCCGGGTTCAAGTCCCACAAGATGAAATTCTGCCCTGCCTCAAGGGGGGTGGAAAATAGATGCCAGGAAGCTAGCTCAACCTCTAGAGTTCCTCTTTAAGTTTCTAGAAGGCCAGGTGAGGGTCCAGGAAGGTGGCACACCTTCTAGAAGGGGTGACTTGTCCTACAAGGCATCTAGAGGTGTCTTGGTCTTCTGGACACCTTCCCTCCTACTAGAAGCAAGCTGAGGAATCTAGGAAGGGGCAGAAGCTTCTAGAGGAGGGAAGGGATGCCTTCCTAGGTGGGAAAAGGACAGCCTACCAAGGAGCACTCTAGAAGCCATAGAATCTGCTAGGAAGCTCCAAATCTGGCATGCTTTGGTGTTCTGGAAAGCTTAGATCAGTGGCTATAAAATGCCACTGCTTGTGAGCCTTGATCAAGTGTTAATTCCCA
>SZWC01001110.1:67653-79156 GCA_023375785.1 Penium margaritaceum
TAAAATGTAAGCTCGCCTCCCATGAGGAGAAAGTCTCCTCAGTTATAGGTTGAGTATGGAGGACTGCCATGGGTGATGCGCAAGGGGGAGATTGTTGGAATGATGCTCCTCACCATGGCAGGAGTGACTCCAAAAAGGAACACCAAAAAGACAAGCCTTAGTGGCTTAGTGGTTAATGGTGTCCACCTCTAGAGGCAGGGGCCCGGGTTCAAGTCCCACAAGATGAAATTCTGCCCTGCCTCAAGGGAGGTGGAAAATAGATGCCAGGAAGCTAGCTCAACCTCTAGAGTTCCTCTTTAAGTTTCTAGAAGGCCAGGTGAGGGTCCAGGAAGGTGGCACACCTTCTAGAAGGGGTGACTTGTCCTACAAGGCATCTAGAGGTGTCTTGGTCTTCTGGACACCTTCCCTCCTACTAGAAGCAAGCTGAGGAATCTAGGAAGGGGCAGAAGCTTCTAGAGGAGGGAAGGGATGCCTTCCTAGGTGGGAAAAGGACAGCCTACCAAGGAGCACTCTAGAAGCCATAGAATCTGCTAGGAAGCTCCAAATCTGGCATGCTTTGGTGTTCTGGAAAGCTTAGATCAGTGGCTATAAAATGCCACTGCTTGTGAGCCTTGATCAAGTGTTAATTTCCAGTCAATTGAGGGCAAAACTATTGCCTCACTCTCTGACCAGATTTTGCCATCCTTGAACCAGTTGCCTCCACAGTTTCAGTCTCTGCAAAAACAGTTGGTGGTGTGAACCAGCCACTGCTAGGGACCCTCCAGGGTGCACACTCACCCTCAGACCAACATGTTCCCCAATTGGCTCGCCATGGGAGCAGGGAGACTGGTGGTGTCTGATATCCGGACGGTGGTAGTGCGACTGCTGCTGCTGACTAAGAGAGAAGGCAATGCGAGAAGGCGGCTCGAGTTGATGGATGCAAGCTGGTTGAGGATGACAGGGCAGAGGTAGCAAATGAGGTAGATGTGGGAAGAGGAGAAGGGCGGAGGTGCTTGTAAAGGCTGAGGAGATGAGAGACAGTGGAGGGCAAGCGGGAGGAAACTTCCAAGTAGTTGACGGCAGATGGCGGCTCGAGAGTTGTTTGCAGCTGTTGCATGCGTCAAGTCACCAAAAAGTCAGCCACGGGTGCGGAATGGGCGCAGGGCTTTCTCAGGGTGGCGTAGCGTTTCTTCAGCGCGAGAATACTCCGGGCGGTACTGCTGATGTCAGCTGCTGACGAAGCAGAGAGGTACGACATGGCAATAGCGGCCGCAGAGGAATGCAGATCGGAGGGAGGGTGGCGACAGAGTGACGACGAGGTCACGGATTACCAGGTGATGTCACCTAATGCTCTGATACCAAGTCAAAAGAATGCAAGCGTGATAATGGAAGGGGCACAAGCACCCAGAAGCATCGGAACAAGCATCAGTGAAGAGGCAGAAGCGAACGCAGCTCCAAGGACTTAGTCGCAGAACTTGGGGAGTTGGGGACGCAAGGTTGACAAGCAGCTTGAGAGAGGAGGTGGGATCAAGAGGAATGATGGCTGGCTGAGGGAAGCAGCGAGAGTGATGAAGCGAAGAGCTGAGAACTGTGAGAGGCTGGCGAAGACAAGATGCGAGTAGAGCAAAGAAACGGCGGCAAAGTCGCGGAACCAAAAGGGAACAGGATGGACAGAACTGTTCTGGTTAACTTGAGGGAATGAACATCCTCAGTATTAAAGGACAGAACAGGACAATCAATAGGGCAATGGCTTCTTTTTGCTAGCCGGACGCGAGTGACAGATGTTACATCATTAGAGGGTGTCTTGGTTGTCGGTCAAACGGTCATAGACCTTTCCATCCGTTGGCCAAGTCGGTTTAAGTGATGCCCTGAACCGATTTTGAGAACTCGGCATGACCTGGGTTGTGATCTGTCTCTCTGACAGATTTATTTCTGACAAGGACAACAAGAGCAAGGCCAAGACAACTGGAGTAAGCCAAAGTCAAGTGCAGCAAGGCAAAGAAAACTGGAGCAAGGCCAAGACAACTGCAGCAAGCCCACGAGAACTGGAGCAAGCCAAAGACAACTAGAGCAAGTCCAAGACAACTAGAGCAAGGCCAAGACAACTGGAGCAAGCCCATGAAAACTGGAGCAAGGTCAAGAGAACTGGAGCAAGCCCAAGACAACTGGAGCAAGCCCAATTTAACTGGAACAAGCCCAAGACAACTAGAGCAAGGCCAGGACACGTGGAGGAAGCCCAGGCCAACTGGGGTAAACTCAAGTAAACTCGAGCAAGGCCCAGGTAACTGGAGCAAGTCCAAGACAACTGGGGCAAGGCCAAGACACTGTAGAAAGGCCAAGACAACTAGAGACAGCCAACATCAACGGGAGCAATCCAAAGATAGCTGAAGCAAGGCAAAGGAAACTGGAGGAAGCCCAAGACAACTGAAGCAAGCACAAGACAACTGGAGCAAGCCAACGACAAATAGAGCAAGCCCAAGACAACTACAGAAAGTCCAAGACAAATCGTGCAAGGCAAAGACAACTGGAGCAAGCCCAAGACACCTGGAGCAAGGCCAAGACAACTGGAGCAAGGCCAAGACAACTGGAGCAAGCACAACACAACAGGAGCAAGGCCAAGAGAACTGAAGGAAGCTCAAGACAACTAGATTGAGTCCAAGACACATGGAGCAAGCCCAAGACAAATGGAGCAAGGCCAGGAGACCTCGATTAAGCCCAAGACAACTGGAGCAAGATCAACATAGCTAGAGCAAGCCCAAGACAACTGGAGCAAGACCAAGATAACTGGAGCAAGCCCATGACAACTGGAGCAAGGCCAAGATGATTTTAGGGAGCTCAAGACAGTTGGAGCAAGCCCAAGACAACTTGAGCAAGGCCAAGACAACTAGGGCAAGGCCAAGACAAATGGAGCAAGCCCAAGACAAGTGGAGCAAGGCCAAAACAAGTGGAGCAAGGCCAAAACGGTTGCAGTGAGCCAAAGACAACTGGAGCAAGGCCAAGATAACTGAAGCAAGGCCAAGACAACTAGAGCAAGCCCAAGACAACTGGAGCAAGCCCAAGACAATTGGAGCAAGCCCATGACAACTGGAGCAAGGCCAAGATCACTGAAGCAAGCCCAAGACTACTGGAGGAAGGTCAAGACAATAGGAGCAAGCCCAAGACAAATGGAGCAAGCCTACAATAACTAGAGTACGTCAAGGAAAACTGGAGCAAATCCAAGTCAACTGGAGGAAGCCCAAGAAAACTTGGGCAAGCCCAAGTCAAGTGGAGCAAGACCCAGACAACTGGAGCAAGGCCAAGACAACTGGGGCAAGGCTTAGACACCTTGAGGAAGGCCAAGACAACTTGAGAAAGCCAAAGACAGGTGGAGCAAGCCAAAGATAACTGGAGCAAGGTCAAGGCAACTGAAGCAAGGCCAAGAAAACTGGAGCAAGCGCAAGATAAATGGAGCAATCTCAAGACAACTAGAGCAAGCCGAAGACAACTGCAGAAAGTCCAAATCAACTGGTGCAAGGCGAAGACAACTGGAGCAAACCCAAGACACCTGGAGCAAGGCCAGGACAATTGGAGCAAGACCAAGACAACTGGAGCAAGCACAAGACAACTGGAGCAAGGCCAAGACAACTCAAGCAAGCCGAAGACAACTGGAGCAAGCCCAAGACACCTGGAGCAAGCCCAAGACAACTAGAGCAAGGCCAAGACACCTGGAGCAAGCCCAAGACTACTGGAGCAAGGTCAAGACAGTTGGAGAAAGCCCAAGACAACTGGAGCAAGCCCAAGATAACTAGAGCAAGCTTATGACTACTGGAGCAAGGCAAAGATACCTGTAGGAAGCCCAAGACAACTGGAGAAAGCCCAAGACAACTTGAGCAAGGTCAAGACAAGTGGAGCAAGGCCAAGACAAATGGAGCAAGCCCAAGACAACTGAAGCAAGGCCAAGACAACTGGAGCCAGGCCAAGACAATTGCAGTGGGCCAAAGACAACTGGAGCAAGGCCAAGGCAACTGAAGCAAGGCCGAGACAACTGGAGCAAGCCCAAGATAACTGGAGCAAGCCCAAGACAACTCCAACAAGTCCAAGACAAGTGGAGCATGGCCAAGAAAACTGGAGCAAGCCCAAGACAACTGGAGCAAGCCCAAGAGAACTGGAGCAAGCCCAAGATAACTGGAGCAAGCCCAAGACAACTAGAGCAAGGCCAAGACAATTGGAGGAAGCCCAAGACAACTGGGGCAAGCCCAAGATAACTGGAGCAAGGCCAAGACAAGTGGAGCAAGGCCAAGAGAGTTGGGACAAGGCCAAGACACTTGGAGCAAGGCCAAGACAACTGGAGAAAGCCAAAGACAACTGGAGCAAGGCAAAGACAACTAGAGCAAGACCAAGGAAACTGGAGCAAGTCCAAGACAACTGGAGCAAGCCCAAGACAACTGGAGCAAGCCCAAGACAACTGGAGCAAGCCCAAGACAACTGGAGCAAGCCCAAGATAACTGGAGCAAGCCTACGACAACTGGAGTAAGGCCAAGATAACTGGAGGAAGCCCAAGATAACTAGAGCAAGCCCAAGAATACATGAGGAAGGTCAAGAAAATTGGACCAAGGACATGAGAACTGGGGTAAGGTCAAGAAAAGTGGCACAAGGCGAAGAAAACTGGAGCAAGCTCAAGACAACTGGCACAAGCCAAAGAAAACTGGAGCCATTTATGGTCAATCACCTCTAGTTCATACACTCTTCAAACTGTGTACATGATTAGTGCACACACAAGGAAGGCACACAGAACCTTCCTTGACATGACCACATAATTTCCTTATAGTATCTATCCCAACATGAACCTTGACGTGATATGTGTACAGACTGGGAGGAGAATGTTTTGAAGTTGTGCCAGAGGTGAAGTCTGAATGGCTTGAAAAATGGCCTTGCAGTATATTTACTGCTCTTAAGCTAAAGCCATACATTACAACATAACGCATAAGTGGCTAATTGATTCAATTATCTTTGGGACTTTCTCTGTACTCAAGAAAATCTGATTCCCACTATGGTTTGACTTCGTAGAATTGTACAAATCTATACAAATTGCTACAGCCCCATACAACCTTGTACAACTCCGTAGAGCTATGTACACCTCAGTTTAACTCTTTGCAACTCTGTACAACCCCGTACAACTTGCTACAACTCTGTACAACTTCGTGAAACTCTGTTGAACTCCATATGACACTGTACAACTGTGAACAGCCCTGTACAACTCTGTTTAACTTGCCACATTGCGTAAAACTCCGTACAACTTGCTAAAACTCCATTAAACTCCAAACAACTCTATACAACTCTGTACAAGTCCTTACGATTCCATAAAACTCCATACAACTCCTCAAAACTCCTTATAATCTGCAATGAATCGGTACAACTCTATACAACTTTCTAAAATTCCGTACAACTCTGTAGAGCTTTGTACAACTTGCCACAACTCCTTACAGCTCTCTACAACTCTGCACAACTCGTTAAATCTCCATACATATCCATACAACTCTATACAACTCCGTACAACTCCTTACAACTCCATAAAACTCCATAAAACCCCGTACAACCACGTACACCTCCATTCAACTTTGTACAACTCTGTACAACTCCGTCTAACTCCGTAAAACTCCATACAACTCTGTACAACCCCGTACAACTCCATACAACTATGTACAACTGGCTTTAACTCGCTATAACCTGCTACAACTCTGTACAACTCTGTACAACTCCGTACAACTCCGTACAACTTCTTACACATTCGTTCAAATTTGTAAAAATCTGTACAATTTTGTACAACTCCGTATAAATCCGCACAACTCTGTATAGATTGCTTCAACTCCGTAGAACTCTGTTCAGCTCCATACAACCTTGTACATCTCTCTACAACTTTGTACAACCTCGTATAAGTCCATTAAACTCAGTTCAACTCCGTCCAACTTTGTACAACTCTGTACAAATTGCTACTACTCCGTACAATTCTGTACAACTTTGTACAACTCCGCACAGTTCTGTACAACTCCATACAAGGCCGTACACCTCCGTACAATGCGGTACGTCTCCATAAAACTCCGTGCAACACCATACAACTCCGTACAACGTTTCTACAACTTACTCCCAACCCATACAACTGTTTACAACTCCGTACATCTCTGTACAACTGTGTTCAACTCCTGACAACTCCCTACAAATCCATATGACTTAGTAGGACACAGTATGAATCCGTACAACTCTGTACAACTCCGTACACCTCCGTACAAGTTTGTACAACTCCATACTACTCCTTATAACTCTGTACAGCTCCGTACTACTTCATACAACTCTGTACAACTCTGTATAGATCTATAAATCTCTGTACAACTGCATACAACTTTGTACAACTCGGTTCAATTCTGTACAACTCCGTAGAACTCCCGAAAACTCACTATAACTCGCTACAACTCCGTACAACTCCGTAAAACTCCGTACAAGCATGTACAACTCTTTACAACCCCGTAAAACTCTGTAGAACTTGGTACAACTCAGTACAACCCCTACAACTCTGTACAGCTCCATACAGCTCCGTACAGCTTTGTACATTACTGTACAACTCTGTACAACTCCGTATAACTCTGTATAACAATGTACAGCTCCATAAAATTCCGTTCAACTCTGTACACCTCGCTAAAACTCCAAATAACGCTGTACACCTCTGTACAACTCCCTACAATCCTGTACAACTTGGTACAACTCCGTAGAGCTCCGTATAACTCTGTACAACACAATACAACTCCACACAGATCTATCAACTCTCTACAACTCCGTACAACTTCTTACAACTCGCTACAACTTTGATAGAGTCTGTACAACTCTGTACAACTCCGTACAATGGCTACAACGTCGTACAACTCTCTACAACTCCACTGAACTCCATACAACTCCGTACAACTCCTTACAGTTGCGTATACTCTGTACAACTCCGTACAACTGCATGCAACTCTGTCCGTATAACTCTGTACAATGTTGTACAATTTTGTACAACTTCGAACAATTCCGTAAGACTCTGTGAAAATCCGTACAACTCTGTACAACTCTGTCGTAGAACTCCATAAAATTCCGTACAACTCCGTACAGCTCCGTAAAACTCTGTACAACTCTATACAACTCCGTACAGCTCCGTCGGACTCTGCACGGCTCTGTATAAATCACCACAACTCTGTAAAATCTGTAAAGCTTTGTACAATTCTGTACAACTCACTACAACTTCAAACAAATCTGTACAACTCTGTACACCTCAGTACAACTCTGTAAAAATCTGTACAACATTGAATAAATCGCTATATCTTTGTACATCTCTGTACAAATCTCTACAACTCTGTATAGCTCCTTACAACTCCATAGAACTCTGTACAACTCCATACAACTCCGTACAACTCCATACAACTCCGTACCACTTGGTACAACTTGCTACAACTCCATACATCTCTGTATAACTCTGTACAACATCGTACAACTCTGTACATATCTGTGAACTCTCTACAACTCCGTACAACTCCTTATAACTCACTATAACTCTGCAAACCTTTGTACAACTCTGTAAAACTCTGCAGAACTCTGAAGAGCTCCATTCAACTTCATACAACTCTGTACAACTCCGTACAACTCCGTAGAACTTGCTCCAACCTTGTATAACTCTCTACAACTCCATACAACTCCGTGTGACTTTAACATCTATGAACCACAACACAAGTCACAGACAGTCAGAGTGCCCAGTCACAGTGCACAGATACTAGGCATGAGTTTGCAGGTATAAACAAGTAAAATACTGGTGGCTTGGTGTTGCTATTGTGCGCAATGCATGACAAAGCTGGCCTGTGCCACTCAAAATGAGCACAAAGTTACACAAGTGAATTTCACTTCCATGATTCATAACACGAGTCAACCACGGTCAGAGTGCCCAATCACAGTGCATGTGTACTAGGCATGACCTTACAGGTATGAACAAGGTAAATTAGTAGTGGCTTGGTGTGGCTATTGTGCGCAGTGTCTTGACAAAGTTGGCATGTGCCGCTGACCATGAGCACAAAGTTAACCAAGTGACTCTAACTTATATGAATCATAACACGCGTCAGCTACGGTCAGAGTGCCCAACCACAATGGACGTTTAGTAGGCATGACCCTTCAGGTATAAACAAGGTAAAATACTGGTGTCTCAGTGTGGCTATTGTGCGCAATGCCATAAAAAAGTTGGCCTGTCCCACTGACCATGAACACAAAATTGCACCAAGTGACATTAACTTCTTCGAATCAAAAGACAAGTCACAGACAGTCAGAGTGCCCAATCACAGTGCAAGTGTACTAGGCATGACCTTGTAGGTATAAAAGAAGTAACCTATTGTGCACAATGTCTTGATAAAGTTGGCTTGTTTCACTGACCATGACCACAAAGTTAACCAAGTAACTTTAACGTACATGAAGAATAACACGAGTCAGCCACGGTCAGAGTTCCCAATCACAATGCATGTGTACTAGGCATGACCTCGCATGTATAAAAAAGGTACAATACTAGTGGCTTCATGTAGATATTGTACACAATGCCTTGACATAGTTGTCCTGTGCCACTGACCACAAAGTATAACCAAGCGACTTTAACTTCTATGAATCAGAACATGAGTCACAGACAATCAGAGTACCCAGTCACAGTGAACATATACTAGGCATGACCTTGCAGGTATAAACAAGGTAGAGTACTGGTGGCTCGGTGTGGCTATTGTGCGCAATGCCTTGGCAAAGTAGGACTCTACCACTGACCATGAACAAAATGTTAACCAAGTGACTTTAACTTCTATGAATCATAGCACGAGTCAGCCGCGGTCAGAGTGTCCAATCACAGTGCATGTGTACTAGGCATGATCTTGCAGTTATGAACAAGGTAAAATACTAGTTGCCAGGTGTGGATATTGTGCACAATGCATTGACAAAACTGGCATGTGCTGCTGACCATGAGTACAAAGTTAACCAAGTGACTATAACTTATACGAATCTGGACATGAGTCAGCCACAGTTAGAGTGCCTAACCACAGTGCACGTGTACTAGGCATGACCTTGCAGGTATAAACAAGGTTAAATACTGGTGGTACGGTGTGGCTATTGTGTGCAATGTCTTGACAAAGGTGGCGTGCACCAATGACCATGAGTACAAATTTAACCAAGTGACTTTAACTTCTATGAATCATAACACGGGTTAGCCACGGTCAGAGTACCCAATCACAGTGCACGTGTTTCAGGAAAGCCATTGCAGGTAAAAACCAGGTAAAAGTCTAGTGGCTCAATGCGGCTATTTTGCGCAATGCCTTGGCAAAGTTGGCCGATGCTACTGACCATGAAAACAGAGTTAACCAATTGAATTTAACATATAAGAATCATTACAAGAGTCAACCCCGGTCAGAGTGCCCAATCATAGTACACGTTTATTAGGCATGATCTTGCAGGTATAAACAAGGTAAAATACCAGTGGCTCGGTGCGGCTATTTTGCGCAATGTCTTGACAAACTTGGCCTCTGCCACTGACCATGACCACAAAGTGAACCAAGAGACTTTAACACTTATGAATCAAAGCACGAGTAAGCCACAGTCAGAATGCCCAATCCCAGCGCATGTGTACTAGACATGACCTTGCAGGTATAAAGAATGCAAACTACTGGTGGCTCCTTGTGGCTATTGTGCACAATGTCTTGAAAGAGTTGGCCTGTGCCACTGACCATGAGCACAAGGATAACCAAGTGACCTTAACTTCTATGAATCATGACACGAGTCAGCCTCAATCAGAGTGCACAATCACAGTGCACGTGTACTAGACATGAACTTGCAGGTACAAATAAGGTAAAGTATTGGTATCTCGGTATGGCTATTGTGCGGAATGCCTAAAGAAAGTTGGCTTGTGCCACTGAACATGAGCAAAGAGTTGAACCAAGTGACTTTAACTACTATGAATAATAACACGAGTCAGCCAAGGTCCGAGCGCCCGATCACAGTGCCAGAGTTGTGTCAGAGTTGTGCCAGAGTGGTGCCAGAGTGGTGCCAGAGTTGTGCCAGAGTTGTGCCAGAGTTGTGCCAGAGTTGTGCTAGGATTGTGCCAGAGATGCTCCAGAGTTGTGCCAGTGTTGTACCAGAGTCGTGCCAGAGTTGTGCCAGAGTTGTGCCAGAGTTGTGCTAGAGTTTTGCCATAGTTGGGCCGAAGTTGTGCCAGAGTTGTCCCAGAGTTGTGCCAGAGTTGTAACAGAGTTGTGCCAGAGTTGTGCCAGAGTTGTGCCGGAGCTGTGCCAGAGTTGTGCCGGAGTTGTGCCAGGGTTGTGCCATTGTTGTGCCAGAGTTGTGTCAGAGTTGTGCCAGAGTTGTGCCAGAGTTGTGCCGGAGGTGTGCCAGAGTTGTGGCAGAGTTGTGCCAGAGTGGTGCCAGAGTGGTGCCAGAGTTGTGCCAGAGTTGTGCCGGAGGTGTGCCAGAGTTGTGGCAGAGTTGTGCCAGAGTGGTGCCAGAGTTGTGCTATAGTTTTGCCAGAGTTGTGACAGAGGTGTGCCAGAGTTGCGCCAGAGTTGTGCCATATTTTTGCCGGAGTTGTGCCAGAGTTGTGCCAGAGTTGTGCCAGAGTTGTGCCAGAGTTATGCCAGAGTTGTGCCAGAGTTGTGCCAGCGTTGTTCCAGAGTTGTGCCAGAGTAGTGCTAAAGATTTACATAGTTTTGCCAGAGTTTTTTGAGAGTAGTGCAAGAGTTATGCCAGAGTTGTGCCTGAGTTCTGCCATAGTTTTGCCAGAGTTTTGCCAGAGTTGTGACATAGTTGTGCCAGAGTTGTGCCAGAGTTGTGCTGCAGTTGTGCTGGAGTTGTGCTGGAGTTGTGCCAGAGTTGTGCCAGAGTTGTGCCAGAGTTGTGCTAGAGTTTTGCCAGAGTTGTGCCAGAGTTGTGCTAGAGTTGTGCCAGAGTTGTGCCAGAGGTGTGCCAGAGTTGTGCGAGAGTTGTGCCAGAGTTGTGCCAGAGGTGTGCCAGAGTTGTGCGAGAGTTGTGCCAGAGTTGTGCCAGAGGTGTGCCAGAGTTGTGCGAGAGTTGTGCCAGAGTTGTGCCAGAGGTGTGCCAGAGTTGTGCGAGAGTTGTGCCAGAGTTGTGCCAGAGGTGTGCCAGAGTTGTGCGAGAGTTGTGCCAGAGTTGTGCCAGAGGTGTGCCAGAGTTCTGCTATAGTTGTGCTGGAGTTGTGCCAGACTTGTGCCAGAGTTGTGCCAGAGTTGTGCCAGAGTTGTGCCAGAGTTGTGTCAGAGTTGTCCCAGAGTTATGCCAGAGTTGTGCCAGAGTTGTGTCAGAGTTGTTTCAGACTTGTGCCAGAGTTGTGCTAGAGTTTTACATAGTTTTGCCAGAGTTTTTCCAGAGTAGTCCAATAGTTGTGCCAGAATTGTGCCTAAGTTCTGCCATAGTTTTGCCAGAGTTTTGCCAGAGTTGTGACATAGTTGTGCCATAGTTGTGCCAGAGTTGTGCCAGAGTTGTGCCAGAGTTG
>SZWC01001110.1:99436-121095 GCA_023375785.1 Penium margaritaceum
GGCTCGGGGGAGGATGGAGGAGAGGAGGGAGAATCAGACAGTGAGGACAGTGATGCAGGAGATGAGGGGGATGAGGGAGACAGGGAGGATGAGGTTGACTTTGGCATAGGCACTGACTTTAGGGGTGAGGGCGATGGTGGGGACGACGATGATGTGGTGGAGATGGCGTAGGTTGTAGAGAGTAGTTGACCATGTACTTGGCAACATGTTTTCTAAATTCCAACTCTTCAATCCTTTCAAACAATGTTTCCACCACTTGTGTTCTATATGCAATGTGTGTTGATGGACGAATGTATCTCAGTAGCTTCTTCTTCTGCACACAAGTCTAACATTGCCTGAAAAGTGTCAGCACCAGAAAACCTGTAAGGGCTACTTGAACACTAATCCATCTCACAACCATAGTTTCTGATCTGACAGAAACTGACTCTGTGTTTCTACATCTGACAGTTTCTGATGTTGGTACTTGAACACCAATCCAACCACCTACGTCTTTAACACAAGTCTTAAACATTGCCAGAAAAGTGTCAGCAGCAGGAACCCTGTAAGGCCTCTGTTAGTAAAGGTTATGGGTTAGACATTGGTTTCTGGTGGACTTGTGGGCTGGTGCTACCAGCCCACCACAAGGACAGAATGGCTGGATAGGAGGAGTGGGGATGTTGAAGTCACATAACAGTGGTTCATCACTGAAAAAGTAGAGTTGACAAAAAAAAAACGTGCACAGGCTGAACACCCATGAAAGTGCACTTGCACATGGTCTGGACTCGCGGTTCGCAATGCCTGAACTCGCGAATATGGCAACAAAGACTCGCGAGTACCAGGACTCACGAGTTCGAGTCCAGACTCGCGAGTCCGAGTCTGGGGGTGGACTCGGACTGGGGGATGGGGATATGTGCTCAGACTCGAGTTTCTGGACTCGTGAACACCCTTAGCCACAGTCAGGGTGTCCAATCACAGTGCTTTTGTATGAGGCATGACCTTGCAGGTATAAAAAAGGTAGAATACTGGTGGCTCAGTGTGGCTATTGTGCACGATGCCTTGACAAAGGTTGCATGTGCCACTGGCCATGACCACAATGTTTACCAAGTGACTTTGACTTCTACGCATCGTAACACGAGTCCGCCACGGTCAGAGTGCCAAATCACAGTGCCCATGTGCTGGGCATGAACTTGTTGGTGTAAGCAAGGTAAGGCATTGGTGGCTCAGTGAGGCTATTGTGCGCAATGCCTTGACAAAGTTGTCCTGTACAACTGACCATGACAACAAAGTCAACCAAGTGACTTTAACTTCTATGCATCATCACATGAGTCAACCACGGTCAGAGTGTCCAATCACAGTGCACGTGTGCTAGGCATAAACTTGCAGGTATAAGCAAGGTAGAATACTGGTGGCTCAGTGCGCCTATTGTGCGCAATGCCTTGACAAAGTCGGCATGTGCCACTGACCATGACCACAAAGTTCACCAAGTGACTTTAACTTCTGCGAATCATATCACAAGTCAGTCACGGTCAGAGTGCCCAATCCCAGTGTACGTGTACTATGCATGACCTTGCTGGTATAAACAAGGAAAAACATGGGTGGCTTGGCGTGGCTGTTGTGCGCAATGCCTTGACAAAGTTGGCCTGTGCAACTGACCATGACTACAAAGTTAACCAAGTGACTTTAAGGTCTATGCATCAAGTTCTATGCAGATGTCACTGACATATGCCTTATTTGGTTTTTCATTGTGCATGGTAGCCACACCGTGCCACTGCTACTTAGAGGTATTTGTACTTGCTAGCTAGTAACTGGTATTCCCAAACCAATGTTCCCCCTT
Source organism: Penium margaritaceum (assembly GCA_023375785.1). Taxonomy (NCBI): domain Eukaryota; kingdom Viridiplantae; phylum Streptophyta; class Zygnematophyceae; order Desmidiales; family Peniaceae; genus Penium; species Penium margaritaceum. Next base: position 101,250 of record SZWC01001110.1, read on the forward strand.
CTAACCATTTGTGACTCGTATTGTGGGTTGTCAACATTGACAACATATAGCAAATCTCTTTGGTCATGGTTAGTGCCACATGCCTACTTTGGTTGGTCATTGTGCATGGTAGTCACACCATGCCACTTCTTCCTGAAGGTCTTTGTTCTTGGTATTCAATAACCAACATTCCCAACCCATTGTTTCCCCATCTGACCATTTTTGTCTCATATTATGAGTCGCCAACTTTGACCACACTTGGTGAAATTCTTTGGTTTTGGTCAGTGACATATGCCTACTTTGGTTGGTCATTGTGCATGCTAGCCACACCGTGCTACTATTATTCAAGGTCTTTGTACTGGCTAGTTGATGACTTGTATTCCAAAACCATTGTTTTCCCATGTGACTATTTGTGACTGGTATTATGATTTGGCAACGTTGACCACACATAGTTGAATTATTTGGTCATTTTCAGTGACATATGCCTGCTTTCGTTCGTCATTGTGCATGGTAGCCATGCCGTGCTACTAACTTTTGAAGGTCTTTGTACTGGCTAGTTGATGACTTGTATTCCAAACCCATTGTTTCCCCCTCTGTCCATTTGTGACTCGTATTATGAGTTGTCAACGTTGACCACACATAGTGAAAATGTTTGGTCATGGTTAGTGACATATGCCTACATTGGTTGGTCATTGTGCATGGTAGCCACACCGTGCCACTATGTTTTGAAGGTCTTTGTACTTGCTAGTCAATAACTGGTATTCTCAAACCTTTTTTGTCCTCCTCCGACCATTTGTGACTCGTATTATGGGTTGTCAACTTTGTCCACCCATAGTGAAATTCGTTGGTCATGGTTAGTGACATATGCCTGCTTTTGTTGCTCATTGTGCATGGTAGCTAAACTGTGCCACAAATTATTGAAGGTCTTTGTACTTGCTAATCGATAACTAGTATTCCCAAACCATTGTTTCCCCCCTCTGTCTATTTGTGACTCGTATTATGAGTTGTCAACGTTGACCACACATAGTGAAATTCTTTGGTCATGGTGAGTGACATATGCCTGCTTTGGTTGATCATTGTGCATGGTAGCCACACCTTGCCAATACCTATTGAACGTCTTTGTACTTGCTATTCATTAACTAGTATTCCAATCCATTGATTCCCTCTCCGACCATTTGTGACTCGTATTATGAGTTGTCAACGTTGAACATACATAGTGAAATTCCTCGGTCATGTTCAGTGACATATGCCTACTTTGGTTGGTCAATGTGCATGATATCCACACCATGCCACTACTTCCTGAAGGTCTTTATACTTGTCAGTTAAAACCTAGCATTCCCAACCCATTATTTCCCCCGTTGACCATTTGTGACTCGTATTATGAGCTCTCAACGTTGACCACATATATTGCAATTCTTTAGTCGTGGTCAGTTCCATATGCCTACTTTGGTTGGTCATTGTGCATTGTAACCACACCGTGCCACTTCTTATTGAAGGTCTTCGTACTTGCTAGTAGATAAATAGTATTCTCAAACCATCGTTTCCCCCTCTGACCATTTGTGACTCACATTATGAGTTGGTAACGTTGACCACACATAGTGAGCTTCTTTGGTCACGGTTAGTGACATGTGCCTGCTTTGGTTGGTCACTGTGCATGTAGCCACACCATGCCACTACCAATTGAATGTCTTTATACTTGCTAGTACAAAGATACCCACTATGTGTGGTCAAAATTGCCAAATCATAACACGAGTCACAAATAGTCAGAGGGACAAACAATGGTTTGAAAATACTGGTTATCAACTAGCAAGGACAAAGACCTTCAGTAAGTAGTGGCACGGCATGGCTACAATGTATAATGACCATCCAAAGTAGGCATATGTCACTAGCCATGACAAAAGAATTTCACAATGTGTGGTCAACGTTGAGAACTCATGATCCGATTAAAAAATGGTCAACGGGGGGAACAATGGGTTGGAAATACTATTCATCAACTAGTAAGTACGAAGAGCTTGAATAAGTGGTGGCACAATTGGCTACCATGCACTATGACCAACCAAAGTAGGCATATGTCACTTACCATGGCCAAAGAAATTCACTTATGTGGTCGACGTTGATACCTCATAAGACAAGTCACAAATGGTCAGATGGGGAAGCAATGGTTTGGAAATACTAGTTACCGACTAGCAAGTAGAAAGACCCTAAACACGTAGTGGCACGGTGTGACTAACATGCACAATGACCATCCAAAGTAGGCATATGTCAGTGACCATGACTAAATACCTTCACTATGTGTCGTCAACGTTGCCAACTCATAATACGAGTCACAAATGGTCAGAGTCAGAAGCAATGGTTTGGGAATACTAGTTATCAACTACCAAGTACAAAGACCTTCAATTAGTAGTGGCTCAATGTGGCTACCATGCACAATGACCAACCAAAGTAGAAATATGTCACTGACCATGACCAAAGAATTTCACTATGTGTGGTCAACGTTGACAAATCACAATACCAGTCAGAAATCGTCAGAGGGGGAAAAACTGGTTTAGGAACGCTAGTTATCAACTAGAAAGTACAAATACCTTAAAGAAGTAGTCGCACGGTGTGGCTACCATCCACAATGACCAACCAAAGTAGGCATATGTCACTGACCATGACAAAGGGATCTCAATTTGTGTGGTCCACGTTGATAACTCATAATACGAGTCACAAATGGTCAGAGGGGGAAACAATGGTTTGGGGATACTAGTTATCAACTAGCATGTTCAAAGACATTTAATAAGTAGTGGCACAGTGTGGCTACCATGCACAATGACCATCCAAAGTAGGCATATGTCCCTGACCATGACCAAAGATTTTCACTTTGGGTGGTCAACGTTGACAGCTCATCATACGCGTCACAAATGGTCAGAGGGGGAAACAATGGTTCGGGAATACTAGTTATCAACTGGCAAGTACGTAGACCTTCAACAAGAAGTGGCACGTTGTGGCTACCATGTACAATGACCAACCAAATTAGGCATATGTCACTGACAATGACCAAAGAATTTCACTACGTGTGGTCAATGTTGACAACCCATAATACGAGTCACAAATAGCCAGTGGGGGAAACAATGGTTGGGACATACTAGTTATCAAATAGCATGTACAAAGACCTTCAATAAGTAGTGGCATGGTGTGGCTACCATGCACAATGACCATCCAAAGTGGGCATATGTCACTGACCACGACCAACAAATCTTACTATGGATGGTCAACGTTGACAGCTCATACTGCGAGTCACAAATGGTTAGAGGGGGAAACAATGGTTTTGGGAATACTAATTATGTCTGGAAAGTAAAACGACCTTCAATAGGTAGTGGCACGGTGAGGCTACCATGCACAATGACCAACCAAAGTAGGCATATGTCACTCACCATGACCAAAGAATCTCACTATTGTGGGTCAACTCTAATTACTCTTTATACGAGTCACAAATGGTCAGAGGGGGGAAACAATGGTTTGGGAATACTAGGTATCAATTAGCAAGTACAGAGAACTTCCAAAAGTGCTGGCAAGGTGTGGCTACCATGCACAATGACCAACCAAAGTAGACATATGCCACTGACCATGAGCAAAGAATTTCACTATGGGTGGTCAACGTTGAAGACTCATAATGCAAGTCATAAAAGGTCAGGGGGGGAAACAATGGTTTGGGAAAACTAGTTATCAAATAGAAAGTACAAAGACCTTCAAGAAGTAGTGGTATGGTGTGGCTACCGTGCACAATCACCAACCAAAGTAGACATATGTCACTGACCATAACGTACGAATTTGACTATGTGTGGTCAACGTTGACAAATCATAATACGAGTCACAAATGGTCAGAGGGGGAAGCAAAGGTTTGGGAATTCTACTTATCGATTACCAAGTACAAATACCTTCAATGAGTAGTGGCACGGTGTGGCTACCATGCACAATGACCAACCAAAGTAGGCATATGTCACTGACCATGACCAAAGAATTTCACTGTATGGGGCCGAAGTTGACAACTCATATTACAAGCCACAAATGGGCAAAGGAAAACAATGGGTTGGGAATACTAGTTATCAAAGAGCAAGTACAAAGACCTTTAATAACTAGTGACTCTTTGTGGCTACCATGCACAATGATCAACCAAAGTAGGCATATGTCACTGGTCATGACCAAATAAGTTCACTATGTGTGGTCAACGTTAGAAATTCGTGATATAAGCAGAAAATGGTCAGAGGGGGAAACAATGGTTGGGGAATAATAGTTATTGACTAGCAAGTACAAAGACCTTTAATAAGTATTGGCACGGTGTGGCCACCATGCACAACGACCAACCAAATTAGGCATATGTCACTGACCATGACCAACGAATTTCACTATGTGTGTTCAACGTTGAAAACTCACAATACAAGTCACAAATGGTCAGAAGGGTAAACAATGGTTAGGAAACACAATTTTTCTACTAGCAAGGACAAAGACCATCGATAAGAAGTGGCCTGGCGTAGCCACCATGGACAATGACCAACCAAAGTAGGCATATGTCACTGACCATGGCCAAAAAATTGCAGTATGTGTGGCTAACATTGACAACTCATAATACGAATCACAAATGGTCAGAAGGGGAAAAACTGGTTTGGGAATACTAGTTATCGACTAGCAAGTAAAAGGACCTCCAATACGTAGTGGAACAGTGTGGAAACCGTGCGCAATGACCAACCAAAGTAGGCATATGTCATTGACCGTGACCAAAGAATTTCACTATCTGTGGTCAGCATTGACAACTCATGATACGAGTCACAAATGGTCAGAGGAGGAAACTTTGGTTTGGGAATACTATTCATTGAATAGCAAGTACAAATACCTTTCATAAGTAGTGGTACGGTGTGGCTACCATGCACAATGACCAACCAAAGTAGGCGTATGTCACTGACCATGACCAACGAATTTCACTATGTGTGGTCACCATTGACAACTCATAATACGATTCACAAATGGTCAGAGGGTGAAACGATGGGTTTAGAATGCTAGTTATCAACTAGCAAGTACAAAGACCTTCAATGAGTAGTGGTATGGTGTGGCTACCATGCACAATGACCAACCAAAGTAGGCATATGTCACTGACCATAACCAAATATTTTTACTATGTGTGGTTAACATTGACAACTCATGATACGATTCACACATGGTCATTGGGGAGGAACAATGGTTTGGAATTTCTAGTCATCAACTAGCAAGTACAAATACCTTCAATAAGCAGTGGCACGGTGTGGCTACCATGCACAATGACCAACCAAAGAAGGCATATGTCACAGACCATGACCAAAGAATTTCACCATGTGTGGTCATCGTGACAACTCAAAACATGGGTCAGAAATAGTCAAAGGGGGAAACAATGGTCTGGGAATACTGTTTGTTGACTAGCAAGTACAAAGACCTTGAGTACGTAGTGGTACGGTGTGCTTACCGTGCACAACAATCACTCAAATAGGCATCTGTCACTGAACATGACCGAAGAATTTCACTATGATGGTTCAATGTTGAGATCTCATAATACAATGCACAAATGGTCAGAGGGGGAAACAATAGTTTGAGAATACTAGTATTGACTAGCAAGTACAAAGACATTCATTTAGTAGTGGCACGGAGTGGTTACCGTGCACAGTGACCAACCAAAGTAGGCATATGTCACTGACCATGACCAAAAACTTTCGCTATGTGTGCTCAACGATGACATCTCGTAAATCGAGTTATAAATGGTCCAAGACATCTGGGGAAAGCCCAAGACAACTGGAGCAAGCCCAAGACTATTGGAGCAAGGCCAAGACAGCTGGAGCAAGCCCAAGTCAACTGGAGCAATCCCAAGACAACTGGAGCAAGGCCACAACAACTGGAGCAAGGCCAAGACAACTGGAGCAAGGCCAAGACAACTTGAGCAAGGCCAAGACAGCTGAAGCAAGTCCAAGACAACTGAAGCAAGCCCAATACAATTGGAGCGAGGCCAAGACAACTGATGCAAGCCCAAGACAACAGGATCAAGGCCAAGACAAGTGGAGCAAGCCCAAGACATCTGGATCAAGGCCAAGACAACTGGAGCAAGGCCAAGACAACTGGAGTAAGGCCAAGACAACTGGAGCAAGGCCACTAGAACTAGAGCAAGGCCAAGATAACTGGAGCAAGCACAAGACAACTGGAGCAAGCCCAAGAAAACGAGAGCAAGGCCAAGATAACTGGAGCAATCCCACAACAACTGGAGCAAGCCCAAGACAAGTGGAGCAAGGTCGAGATAAATGGAGCAAGCTCAAGACAACTGGAGCAAGCCCAAGACATCTGGAGCAAGGCCATGACAACTAGAGCAAGACCAAGACAACTGGAGCAAAGCCAAGACAACTGGAGCAATCCCTAGACAACTGGGTTAGGCCCAAGACAACTGGAGCGAGGCCAAGACAACTGGAGCAAGGCAAAGACAGATGGAACAAGCCCAAGACAACTGGAGCAAGCCCAAGACAACTGAAGCAAGCCCAAGACAAGTGGAGCTAGGCCAAGACAGCTGGAGCAAGCACAAGACAACTTGCGCATGGCCAAGACAAGTGGAGCAAACCCAAGACAACTGGAGCAAGTCCAAGACAACTGGAGCAAGCCCAAGAGAACTGGAGGAAGCCCAAGAGAAGTGGAGCAGGTCCAAGACAACTGGAGCAAGGCCAAGACAATGGGAGGAAGGCTGGGACAACTGGAGCAAGGCCAAGACAGCAGGAGCAAGCCCAAGACATCTATAGCAAAGCCAAGATAACTGGAGCTAGGCCAAGACAATTAGAGCAAGCCCAATACAACTAGACATTGCGAGGCATTGGTCTCGCATTGCCTAGGCATTGCTAGGCATCGCCCATGCATTACCAGGCAATACCAGGCATTGCACAGGCATTGCCAGGCACTGCCGAGCATTGCCCAGGCTTTGCCATGCATTGCGAGGCATTGCCCAGGCATTGCTAGGGATTGCCCAGGCATTGTCAGGCATTGTCTAGGCATTGCCACACATTGTCCATGCATTCCCCAGGAATTCCTAGGCATTACCAGGCATTGCCTAGGCATTGCAAGGCATTGCCAGGCATTGTCCACGCAATGCCATGCATTGCCCAAGCATTGCCATGCATTGATAGGCATTGCCTATGCATTGCCAGGCATTACGAGGCATTTCCAGGCATTTCCAGGCATTGCCCAGGCATTGCCCATGCATTGAAAGACATTATCCAGGTATTGCCAGGCATTTTGCAAGCAATACCCAGGAATTGCAAGGCACTACCAGGCATTTCCTAGGCATTGCCAGGCATTGCTAGCATTGTCCAGGCATTGCCAGGCATTGCCCAGGCATTGCCATGCATTACCACGCATTGCCTAGGTATTGCCTGGCATTTTCCAGGCATTGCAATGCATTCCCCAAGCATCGGCAGGCATTGCTAGGCATTGCCAGGCATTTCCCAGGCATTGCCAGGCATTGCCAGGCATTTCCTAGGCATTGCCTATGCACTGCCTAAGCATTGCCAGGCATTGCACAAGTGTGACAATCTCGTGGCAAAGTGTGAAGCTCTAGTGCCAAAGTGTGAAGCTCTAGTGCCAAGTTGTGACGCTCTAGTGCCAATGTGTGATGCTCTAGTCCCAAAGAGTGATGCTCTAGTGCCAAATTATGGCGCTCTAGGGCCAACTTGTGACGCTCCAGTGCCAATGTGTGACACTCTAGTGCCAAAGAGTGGAGCTCTAGTGCCAAAGTGTGATGCTCTAGTGCCAAAGTGTGAAGCTCTAGTGCCAAAGTATGATGTTCTAGTGCCAAAGTGTGACGTTCTAGTGCCAAAGTGTGACGCTCCAGTGCCAAAGAATGACGCTCTAGTGCCAAAGTGCGAAGCTCTAGTGCCAATGTGTGACAACGTAGTGCCAAAGTGTGACTCTCTAGTGCCAAAGTGTGAAGCTCTAGTGCAAAAATGTGACGCTCTAGTGCCAAAGTGTGACATTTTAGTGCCAAATTGTGACGCTCTAATGCCAAAGTGTGAGGCTCTTGTGCCAAAGTGTGAAGCTCTATTGCTGAAGTGGGACGCTATAGTGCCAAAGTGTGATGCTCTAGTGCCAAAGTGTGAAGCTCCAGTGCGAAAGTGTAAAGCTCTAGTGCCAAAGAGTGCAGCTCTAGTGCCAATTTCCGAAGCTCAGGTGCCAAAGTGTGACGCTTTAGTGCCAAACGAGTGGAGCTCTAGTGCCAAAGAGTGACGCTCTAGTGCCAGAGTGTAAAGCTATAGTACCAAAATATGACGCTCTAGTGCGAAAGTATGACGCTCTAGTGCCAAAGTGTGAGGCTCTAGTGTTGAAGTGTTACGCTATAGTGCCAAAGCGTGACGCTCTAGTGTCAGAGTGTGACGCTCTAGTGCCAATGTGTGATGCTCTAGTGCCAAAGTATGATGCTCTACTGCCAAAGTGTAACTCTAGCGCCAAAGTGTGACGCTTTGGTACCAAAGTGTGATGCTCTGGTACCAAAGTGTGAAGATGTAGTGCCAAAGTGTGACGCTCTAGTGCCAAAGTGTGACGCTCTTGTGCCAATGTGTGATGCTCTTGTTCCAAAATGTGACGCTATAGTGTTTAATTGTGACGCTCTAGAGCTAAAGTGTGACGCTCTAGTGCCAAAGAGTGACGCTCTAGTGCCAAAGTGGGATGCGTTGGTACCAATGTGTGACGCTCTAGTGCCAAATTGTGAAGCTCTAGTACCAAAGTGTGACGTCCTAGTGCCAAAGTGTGACGCTCTAGTACCAAAGTGTGACGTTCTACTCCCAAAGTGTGAAGCTCTATTGCCAAAGGTTGACGCTCTAGTGCCGAAGTGTTAAGCCCCAGTGCCAAAGTGTGAAGCTCTAGTGCCAAAGGGTGACGATCTAGTGCCAGAGTGTGACGCTCTAGTGCCAAAGTGTGAAGCTCTAGTGCCAAAGTCTGATGCTCTAGTGCCAAAGTGTGACGCTCTAGTGCCAAAATGTGACGCTCTAGTGCCAAAGTGTGACGCTCTAGTGCCAAAGTATGAAGCTCTAGTGCCAAACTGTGACGCTTTAGTGCCAAAGTGTGAAGCTCTCGTGCCAAAGTGTGACGCTTTAGTGCCAACATGTGACGCTCTAGTGCCAAAGTGTGAGGCTCTGGTGCCAAATTGTGCCGCTGTGGCGCTGAAGTGTGACGCTCTATTGCCAGAGTGTGATGTTCTAGTGCCAACGTATGAAGCTCTAGTGCCAAGTTATGAAGCTTTAGTGCCAAAGTGTGACGCGCTAGTGCCAATGAGTGGTATTCTGCTGCCAAAGTGTGACGCTCTAGTGCCTAAGTGGGAAGGTCTAGTGCCAAGGTGTGAACCCCTTGTGCCAAAGTCTGAAGCTCTGGTGCCAAAGTGTGGTGCTCTAGTGCCAAAGTGTGACGCTCGTGTGCCATAGTGTGAAGCTCTATTGCCAAAGTGTCACACTCTAGTGCCAAAGTATGACACTCTAATTCCAAAGTGTGACCCATTTAGTGCCAAAGTGTGACTCTAGTGCCAAAGTGTGATGCTCTAGTGCCAAAGTGTGACGCCCTAGTGCCAAAGTTTGATGCTCTAGTGCCAAAGTGTAGAGCTCTAGTGCCAAATTGTGAAGCTCTAGTGCCAAAGTGTGATGCTCTAGTGCCAAAGGGCGACACTATAGTGCCAACGTGTGATGCTCTAGTGCCAAAGTGTGACAGTCTTGTGCCAAAGTGTGACGCTCTAGTGCCAAAGTGTAAAGCTCTAATGCCAAAGTGTGATGCTCTTGTGCCAAGGTGTGAAGTTATAGTGCCAAAGTGTGAAGCTATAGTGCCAAAGTGTGACACTCTAGTGCCAAAGTGTGAGCCTCTAGTACCAAAGTGTGACTCTATAGTGCCAAAGTATGACGCTCTAGTGCCAAAGTGTGACGCATTTAGTGCCAAAGTGTGACACTCTAGTACCAAAGTGTGAAGCCCTAGTGCCAAAGTGTGACGCTATAGTGCCAAGATGTGATGCTCTAGTGCCAACGTGTGACGCTCTAGTGCCAAAGTGTGAAGCTCTAGTGCCAAATTGTAAAGTTGTGATGCCAGATTGTGGAGCTCTAATGCGAAAGTGTGAAGCTCTAGTGCCCAAGTGTGAAGCTCTAGTACCAAAGTGTGACACTCTATTGCCAAACTATCATGCTCTAGTGCCAACGTGTGACGCTCTAGTGCCAAAGTGTAAAGCTCTAGTGCCAAAGGATGAAGCTCTAGTGCCAAACTGTGATGCAGTAGTGCCAAATAGTGACGCTCTAGTGCCAACGTCTGATGCTCTAGTGCCAAAGTGTGACTCTCTAGTGCCAAAGTGTGACGCTCTAGTGCCATTGTGTGATGCTCTAGTGCCAAAGTGTGAAGCTCTAGTGCCAAAATGTGACGCTTTAGTGCCAAAGCAATAAGCTCTAGTGCCAAAGTGTGACATTTTCGTGCCAAAGTGCAGGGCTCTAGTGCCAAACTGTGAAGCTCTAGTGCCAAAGTGTGACACCCTAGTGCCAAAGTGTGACGCTCTAGTGCCAAAGTTGGACACTCTAATACCAAAGTGTGACGCTCTAGTGCCAAAGTGTGACGCTCTATTGCCAAAGTGCGATGCTCTAGTGCCAAAGTGTGACGCTCTAGTGCCAAAGTGTGATGCTCTAGTACCAACATATGAGCCTATAGTGCCAAAGTGTGAAGCTTTAGTGCCAAAGTGTGAAGCTCTAGTGCCAAAGTGTGAAGCTCTAGTGCCAAAGTGTGACGCTCTAGTGCCAAAGTGTGATGCTCTAGTACCAACATATGAGCCTATAGTGCCAAAGTGTGAAGCTTTAGTGCCAAAGTGTGAAGCTCTAGTGCCAAAGTGTGAAGCTCTAGTGCCAAAGTGTGACGCTCTAGTGCCAAAGTGTGATGCTATAGTGCCAACGTGTGAGGCTTTAGTGCCAAAGTGTGACGTTCTAGTGCCAAACTGTGATGCTCTAGCGCAAAAGTGTGATTCTCTAGTACCAAAGTGTGAAGCTCTGGTGCCAATGTGTGACGCTCTAGTGCCAAAGTGTGAAGCTCTAGTGCCAAAGTCTGAAGCTCTAGTGTCAAAGCATGACACTCTAGTGCCAAACTGAGAGCCTCTAGTGTCAAAGTGGGATGCTCTAGTGCCAATGTGTGACGCTCTAGTGCCAAATTGTGACTCTCTAGTGCCAAATTGTGACGCTCTAGTGCCAAAGTGGGACGCTCTAGTGCCAAAGTGTGACACTATAGTGCCAAAGTGTAGAGCTCTAGTGCCAAAGTGTGAAGCTGTAGTGCCAAAGTGTAACGTTGTAGCGCCAAAGCATCACGCTCTAATGCTAAAGTGTGACACTCTAGTGCCAAAGTGTGACGCTCTAGTGCCAGAGTGTGACGCTCTAGCGCCAAAGTGTGACGATGTAGTGCCAAAGTGTGAATCTCTAGTGCAAAAGTGTGAAGCTTTAGTGCCAAAGTGTGAACCTCCAGTGCCAAAGTGTAAAGTTATAGTTTCAAACTGTGAAGTTTAGTACCAAACTGTGACACTCTAGTACAAAAATGTGAGACTCTGGTGCCAACGTTTGATGCTCTAGTGCCAAAGTGTGACGCTCTAGTGCCAATGTGTGAAGCTATAGTGCCAAAGTGTGATACTCTAGTGCCAAAGTGTGAAGCTCTAGTGCCAAAGTGTGAAGCTCTAGTGCCAAAGCGTGACACTGTAGTACCAACGTGTGAGCTTCTAGTGCCAAGGTGTAACGCTCAACTGCCAAAGTGTGATGTTCTAGTGCCAAAGTGTGACGCTCAAGTGCCAAAGTGTGGCGCTCTAGTGCCAAAGTGTGAATCTCTAGTGCCAAAGTGTGAAGTTTTAGTGCCTAAGTGTGACACTCTAGTGTCAAAGTATGACACTCTAGTGCTCAAGTGTGACGCCCTAGTGCCAAAGTGTGATGCTCTAGTGCCAAAGTGTAAAGCTCTAGTGCTAAAGTGTGAGGCTCTAGTGCCAAAGTCTGACGCTCTAGTGCCAAAGTGTGACGCTCTAGGGACTCATGTGATGCTCTAGTGCCAAAACGTGACGCTCCAGTGCCAATGTGTGACGCTCTAGTGCAAAAGAATGAGGCTCTAATGCCAAAGTGTGACACTCTTCTGCCAAATTACGAATATATAGTGCCAAAGTGTGCAGCTGTAGTGCCAAAGTGTGACACTAGTGTGAACCTGTGAGCCTCTAATACCAAAGTGTGATGCTCTAGTGCCAAAGTGTGACGCTCTAGTGCCAAAGTGTGAAACACAGTGGTCAGAAACACACTGGTCAGAAACACAGTGGTCAGAAACACACTGGTCAGAAACACGCTGGTCACAAACACACTGGTCAGAAGCACACTGGTCAGAAACACAGTGGTCAGAAACACAGTGGTCACAAACACACTGGTCAGAAACACAGTGGTCAGAAACACACTGGTCAGAGGGACGGTGGTCAGAAACACAGTGGTGAGAAACACACTGGTCAGAAACACAGTGGACAGAAACACACTGGTCAGAAACACTCTGGTCAGAAACACAGTGGTCAAAAACACACTGGTCAGAAACACACTCGTCACAAACACACTGGTCAGAAACAAAGTGGTTAGAAACACACTGGTCAGAAACACAGTGGTCAGAAACACACTGGTCAGAAACACACTGGTCAGAAAGAAAGTGGTCAGAAGCACAGTGGTCAGAAACACAGTGGCCAGAAACACGGTGGTCAGAAACACACAAGTGACAAACACACTGGTCAGAAACACAGTGGTCAGAAACACAGTGGTCAGAAAGACAGAGGTAAGAAACACAGTGGTCAGAAACACACTGGTCAGAAACACAGTGGTCAGAAACACAGTGGTCAGAAACACACTGGTCAGAAACACACTGGTCAGAAACACAAAGGTCAGAAAAACACTGGTCAGAAACACAGTGGTCAGAAACACACTGGTCATAAACACAGTGGTCAGAAACACAGTGCTCAGAAACACACTGGTCAAAAACACAGTGGTCAAAAATACACTTGTCAGAAACACAGTTGTTAGAAACAAAGTGGTCAGAAAGACACTGGTCCGAAACACAGTGGTCAGAAACACACTGGTCAGAAACACACTTGTCAGAAACACACTGGTTAGAAACATAGTGGTCAGAAAAACAGTGGTCACAAACACACTGGTCAGAAACACACTGGTCAGAAACACACTGGTCAGAAACACAATGGTCAGAAACACACTGGTCAGAAACACACTGGTCAGAAACACAGTGGTCAGAAACACACTGGTCAGAAACACAGTGGTCAGAAAGACACTGGTCCGAAACACAGTGGTCAAAAGCACAGTGGTCAGAAAGACACTGGTCCGAAACACAGTGGTCAAAAGCACAGTGGTCAGAAAGACACTGGTCCGAAACACAGTGGTCAAAAGCACAGTGGTCAGAAAGACACTGGTCCGAAACACAGTGGTCAAAAGCACAGTGGTCAGAAAGACACTGGTCCGAAACACAGTGGTCACAAACACACTGGTCAGAAACACACTGGTCAGAAACACACTGGTCAGAAACACAATGGTCAGAAACACACTGGTCAGAAACACACTGGTCAGAAACACAGTGGTCAGAAACACACTGGTCAGAGGGACGGTGGTCAGAAACACACTGGTCAGAAACACACTGGTCAAAAACACAGTGAACAGAAACACACTGGTCAGAAACACTGTGGTCAGAAACAGAGTGGTTAAAAACACACTAGTCAGAAACACAGTGGTCAGAAACACACTGGTCAGAAACACAGTGGTCAGAAACACACTGTTCAGAAGCACAGTGGTCACAAACACACTGGTCATAAACACAGTGGTCAGAGACACAGTGGTCAGAAACACAGTGGTCAGAAACACACTGGTCAGAAACACAGCAGTCAGAAACACAGTGGACAGAAACACACTGGTCAGAAACACAGTGGTCAGAAACACACAGGTCAGAAACACAATGGTCAGAAACACAGTGGTCAGAAACACAGTGGTCAGAAACGCAGTGGTCAGAAACAAACTGGTCACAAACACACTGGTCAGAAAAACACTGGTCAGAAACACTGTGGTCAGAAACGCAGTGGTCAGAAACACAGTAGTCAGAAACACACTTGTCAGAAACACAGTGCTCAGAAACACACTGGTCAGAAACACAGTGGTCAGAAAAACAGTGGTCAGAAACACTCTAGACAGAAACACAGTGGTCAGAAACACAGTGGTCAGAAACACAGTGGTCAGAAACACAGTGTTCAGAAACACACTGGTCAGAAACACACTGAGCTGAAACACACTGGTCAGAAACACAGTGGTCAGAAACACAGTGGTCAGAAACACAGTGGTCAGAGACACACTGGTCATAAACACAGTGGTCAGAAACACAATGGTCAGAAACACAGTGGTCAGAAACACACTGGTCAGAAACACACTGGTTAGAAACACAGTGGTCAGAAACACACTGGTCAAAAACACAGTAGTCAGAAACATAGTGGTCAGAAAGCCCCTGGTCAGAAACACGGTGGTCAGAAACACAGTAGTCAGAAACACACTGGTCAGAAACACACTGGTCAGAAACACACTGGTCAGAAACACACTGGGTAGAAACCCACTGGTCAGAAACACAGTGGTCAGAAACACAGTGGTCAGAAACACAAGGGTCAGAAACACAGTGGTCAGAAACACACCGGTCAGAAACACAGTGGTCAGAAAAGCAATGGTCAAAAACACACTGGTCAGAAACACAGTGGTCAGAAACACACTGGTCAGAAGCACACTGGTTAGGAACACAATGGTCAAAAACACATTGCTCAGAAAGACAGTGGTCAGAAACACAATGGTCAGAAACACACTGGTCAGAAACACAGTGGTCACAAACAAACTGGTCATAAACACTGGTCAGGAACACAGTGGTCAGAAACACACTGGTCAGAAACACAGTGGTCAGAAACACACTGGTCAGAAACACAGTGGTCAGAAACACATTGTTTAGAAACACACTGGTCAGAAACACACTGGTCAGAAACACAGTGGTCAGAAACACAGTGGTCAGAAACACACTGGTCCGAAATACAGTGGTGAGAAACATAGTGGTCAGGAACACAGTGGTCAGAAACACACTGGTCAGAAACACACTGGTCAGAAACGCACTGGTCAGAAACACAGTGGTCAGAAAAACACTGGTCAGAAACACACTGGTCAGAACACACTGGTCAGAAACACAGTGGTTATAAACACAGTGGTCTAAAGCACACTTGTCAGAAACTCACTGGTCAGAAACACAGTGGTCAGAAACACAGTGGTCATAAACACGGTGGTCAGAAACACACTGGTCAGAAACACACTGGTCACAAACACACTGGTCACAAACACACTGGTCAGAAACGGACTGGTCAGAAACACAGTGGTCAGAAACACACTGGTCAGAAAGACACTGGTCAGAAACAGTGGTCAGAAACACAGTGGTGAGAAACACAGAGTTTAAAAAGACACTGGTCAGAAACACACTGGTGTGAAACACACTGGTCAGAAACACACTTGTCAGAAACACAGTGGTCAGAAAAACAGTGGTCAGAAACACACTGGTCAGAAACACAGTGGTCAGAAACACATTGGTCAGAAACACACTGGTCAGAAACACAGTTGTCAAAAACACACTGGTCAGAAACACAGTGATCAGAAACACAGTGGTCAGAAACACAGTGGTCAGAAATACACTGGTCAGAAACACAGTGGTCAGAAACACAGTGGTCAGAAATACACTGGTCAGAAACACAGTGGTCAGAAACACAGTGGTGAGAAACACAGTGGTCAGAAACACACTGGTCAGAAATACATTGGTCAGAAACACAGTGGTTAGAAACACACTGGTCAGAAACACAGTGGTCAGAAAAACAGTGGTCAGAAACACACTGGTCAGAAACACAGTGGTCAGAAACACATTGGTCAGAAACACACTGGTCAGAAACACAGTTGTCAAAAACACACTGGTCAGAAACACAGTTATCAGAAACACACGGGTCAGAAACATAGTGGTCAGAAACACACTGGTCATAAACACAATGGTCAGAAACACAGTGGTCAGAAACACTCTGGTCAGAAATACATTGGTCAGAAACACAGTGGTCAGAAACACAGTGGTCAGAAACACAGTGGTCAGAAATACACTAGTCAGAAACAAACAAGGCAGAAACACATTGGTCAGAAACACAATGGTCAGAAACACACTGGTCAGAAACACACTGGTCAGGAACACTGTTGTCAGAAAAACACTGCTCAGAAAGACAGTGGTCAGAAACACAGTGGTCAGAAACACACTGGTCAGAAACACAGTGGTCAGAAACACAGTGGTCAGAAACACCGTGGTCAGGAACACAGTGGTCAGAAACACACTGGTCAGAAACACAGTGGTCAGAAACACAGTGGTCAGAAACACCGTGGTCAGGAACACAGTGGTCAGAAACACACTGGTCAGAATCACAGTGGTCAGAAACACACTGGTCGGAAACACAGTGGTCAGAAACACATTGTTTAGAAACACACTGGTCAGAAACACACTGGTCAGAAACACAGTGGTCAGAAACACAGTGGTCAGAAACACAGTGGTCAGAAACACACTGGTCCGAAATACTGTGGTGAGAAACATAGTGGTCAGAAACACAGTGGTCAGAAACACACTGGTCAGAAACACACTGGTCAGAAACGCACTGGTCAGAAACACAGTGGTCAGAAAAACACTGGTCAGAAACACACTGGTCAGAAACACACTGGTCAGAAACACAGTGGTCAGAAACACAGTGGTCATAAACACGGTGGTCAGAAACACACTGGTCACAAACACAGTGGTCACAAACACACTGGTCACAAACACACTGGTTAGAAACGGACTGGTCAGAAACACAGTGGTCAGAAACACACTGGTCAGAAAGACACTGGTCAGAAACACAGTGGTCAGAAACACAGTGGTGAGAAACACAGAGTTTAGAAAGACACTGGTCAGAAACACACTGGTCTGAAACACACTGGTCAGAAACACACTTGTCAGAAACACAGTGGTCAGAAAAACAGTGGTCAGAAGTATACTGGTCAGAAACACAGTGGTCAGAAACACATTGGTCAGAAACACACTGGTCAGAAACACAGTTGTCAAAAACACACTGGTCATAAACACGGTAGTCAGAAAAACACCGGTCAGAAACACAGTGGTCAGAAACACACTGGTCAGAAACACAATGGTCAGAAACACAGTGGTCAGAAACACAGTGGTCAGAAATACATTGGTCAGAAACACAGTGGTTAGAAACACACTGGTCAGAAACACAGTGGTCAGAAACACAGTGGTCAGAAATACCGTGGTCAGGAACACAGTGGTGAGAAACACACTGGTCAGAATCACAGTGGTCAGAAACACACTGGTCAGAAACACAGTGGTCAGAAACACATTGTTTAGAAACACACTGGTCAGAAACACACTGGTCAGAAACACAGTGCTCAGAAACACAGTGGTCAGAAACACAGTGGTCAGAAACACACTGGTCCGAAATACAGTGGTGAGAAACATAGTGGTCAGAAACACAGTGGTCAGAAACACACTGGTCCGAAACACACTGGTCAGAAACGCACTGGTCAGAAACACAGTGGTCAGAAAAACACTGGTCAGAAACACACTGGTCAGAAACACACTGGTCAAAAACACAGTGGTTATAAACACAGTGGTCAGAAGCACACTTGTCAGAAACTCACTGGTCAGAAACACAGTGGTCAGAAACACAGTGGTCATCAACACGGTGGTCAGAAACACACTGGTCAGAAACACACTGGTCACAAACACACTGGTCACAAACACACTGGTCAGAAACGGACTGGTCAGAAACACACTGGTCAGAAACACACTGGTCAGAAAGACACTTGTCAGAAACACAGTGGTCAGAAAAACAGTGGTCAGAAACACACTGATCAGAAACACAGTGGTCAGAAACATATTGGTCAGAAACACACTGGTCAGAAACACAGTTGTCAAAAACACACTGGTCAGAAACACAGTAGTCAGAAACACACCGGTCAGAAACACAGTGGTCAGAAACACACTGGTCAGAAACACAATGGTCAGAAACACAGTGGTCAGAAACACTCTGGTCAGAAATACATTGGTCACAAACACAGTGGTCAGAAACACACTGGTCAGAAACACAGTGGTCAGAAATACACTAGTCAGAAACAAACTAGTCAGAAACACATTGGTCAGAAACACAATGGTCAGAAACACACTGGTCAGAAACACAGTGGTCAGAAACACACTGGTCCGAAACACAGTGGTCAGAAACACTCTGGTCAGAAATACATTGGTCAGAAACGCAGTGGTCAGAAACACACTGGTCCGAAACACAGTGGTCAGAAACACTCTGGTCAGAAATACATTGGTCAGAAACGCAGTGGTCAGAAACACACTGGTCCGAAACACAGTGGTCAGAAACACTCTGGTCAGAAATACATTGGTCAGAAACGCAGTGGTCAGAAACACACTGGTCCGAAACACAGTGGTCAGAAACACTCTGGTCAGAAATACATTGGTCAGAAACGCAGTGGTCAGAAACACACTGGTCCGAAACACAGTGGTCAGAAACACTCTGGTCAGAAATACATTGGTCAGAAACGCAGTGGTCAGAAACACACTGGTCCGAAACACAGTGGTCAGAAACACTCTGGTCAGAAATACATTGGTCAGAAACGCAGTGGTCAGAAACACACTGGTCCGAAACACAGTGGTCAGAAACACTCTGGTCAGAAATACATTGGTCAGAAACGCAGTGGTCAGAAACACACTGGTCCGAAACACAGTGGTCAGAAACACTCTGGTCAGAAATACATTGGTCAGAAACGCAGTGGTCAGAAACACACTGGTCCGAAACACAGTGGTCAGAAACACTCTGGTCAGAAATACATTGGTCAGAAACGCAGTGGTCAGAAACACACTGGTCCGAAACACAGTGGTCAGAAACACTCTGGTCAGAAATACATTGGTCAGAAACGCAGTGGTCAGAAACACACTGGTCCGAAACACAGTGGTCAGAAACACTCTGGTCAGAAATACATTGGTCAGAAACGCAGTGGTCAGAAACACACTGGTCCGAAACACAGTGGTCAGAAACACTCTGGTCAGAAATACATTGGTCAGAAACGCAGTGGTCAGAAACACACTGGTCCGAAACACAGTGGTCAGAAACACTCTGGTCAGAAATACATTGGTCAGAAACGCAGTGGTCAGAAACACACTGGTCCGAAACACACTGGTCAGAAACGCACTGGTCAGAAACACAGTGGTGAGAAACACAGAGTTTAGAAAGACACTGGTCAGAAACACACTGGTCTGAAACACACTGGTCAGAAACACACTGGTCAGAAACACAGTGGTCAGAAAAACAGTGGTCAGAAAGACACTGGTCAGAAACACAGTGGTCAGAAACACATTGGTCAGAAACACACTGGTCAGAAACACAGTTGTCAAAAACACACTGGTCAGAAACACAGTAGTCAGAAACACACCGGTCATAAACACAGTGGTCAGAAACACACTGGTCAGAAACACAATGGTCAGAAACACAGTGGTCAGAAACACTCTGGTCAGAAATACATTGGTCAGAAACGCAGTGGTCAGAAACACACTGGTCAGAAACACAGTGGTCAGAAATACACTACTCAGAAACAAACTAGTCAGAAACACATTGGTCAGAAACACAATGGTCAGAAACACACCGATCAGAAACACACTGGTCAGGAACACTGTTGTCAGAAACACACTGCTCAGAAAGACAGTGGTCAGAAACACAGTG
>SZWC01001110.1:164897-191614 GCA_023375785.1 Penium margaritaceum
TGGTCAGAAACACAGTGGTCAGAAACACAGTG
Organism: Penium margaritaceum; assembly: GCA_023375785.1. Classification (NCBI taxonomy): domain Eukaryota; kingdom Viridiplantae; phylum Streptophyta; class Zygnematophyceae; order Desmidiales; family Peniaceae; genus Penium; species Penium margaritaceum. The sequence goes on from SZWC01001110.1 coordinate 164,930, forward strand.
GTCAGAAACACAGTGGTCAGAAACACACTGGTCACAAACACACTGGTCAGAAACACAGTGGTCAGAAACACAGTGGTCAGAAACATAGTGGTAAAAAACACAGTGGTCAGAAACACACCGGTCAGAAACACACTAGTCAGAAACACAGTGGACAGAAACTCACTGGTGAGAAGCACAGTGGTCAGAAAAGCGGTGGTCAGAAATACTCTAGACAGAAACACAGTGGTCAGAAACACACTGGTCAGAAACACACTGGTCTGAAACACACTGGTCAGAAACACAGTGGTCAGAAACACAGTGGTCAGAAACACACTGGTCAAAAACACTGTGGTCAGAAACACAGTGGTCAGAAACACAGTGGTCAGATACTCAGCTGTCAGAAACACAATGGTAAGAAACACACTGGTCAGAAACACATTGGTGAGGAACACAGTGGTCACAAACACACTGGTCAGAAAAACACAAGTCAGAAACACACTGGTCAGAAACACCCTGGTCAGAAACACAGTGGTCAGAAACACACTGCTCAGAAAGACTTTTGTCAGAAACACAGTGGTCAGAAACACACTGGTCAGAAACACAGAGGTCAGAAACACACTGGTCAGAAACACTGTGGTCAGGAACAAAGTGGTCACAAAGACACTGGTCAGAAACACATTTGTCAAAATCACACTGGTCAGAAACACAGTAGTCAGAAACACACTGTTTAGAAACACACTGGTCAGAAACACACTGGTCAGAAACACACTGGTCAGAAACACAGTGGTCAGAAACACAGTGGTCAGAAACACAGTGGTCAGAAACACATTGGTCAGAAACACACTGGTCAGAAACACACTGGTCAGAAACACACTGGTCAGAAACACAGTGGTCAGAAACACAGTGGTCAGAAACACAGTGGTCAGAAACACATTGGTCAGAAACACTGGGGTCAGAAACACACTGGTCAGAAACACAGTGGTCGCAAACACACTGTTTAGAAATGCACTGGTCAGAAACACACTGGTCAGAAAGACAGTGGTCAGAAACACAGTGGTCATAAACACAGTGGTCAGAAACACAGTGGTCAGAAACACACTGGTCAGAAACACAATGGTCAGAAACATAGTGGTCAAAAACACACTGGTCACAAACAATTGGTTAGAAACACACTGGTCAGAAGCACGGTGGTCATAAACACAGTGGTCAGAAAGACACTGGTCAGAATCACAGTGGTCAGAAACACACTGGTCAGAAACACACTGGTCAGAAACACACTGGTCAGAAACACAGCAGTCAGAAACATACTGGTCAGAAACACACTGGTCAGAAATACAGTGGTCAGAAACACAGTGGTCAGAAACACAGTGGTCAGAAACACACTGGTCACAAACACACTGGTCAGAAACACAGTGGTCAGAAACACAGTGGTCAGAAACATTGTGGTCAAAAACACAGTGGTCAGAAACACACTGGTCAGAAACACACTAGTCAGAAACACAGTTGACAGAAACTCACTGGTCAGAAGCACAGTGGTCAGAAAAACAGTGGTCAGAAACACCGTGGTCAGAAACACACAAGTCAGAAACACACTGGTCAGAAACACACTGGTCAGAAACACATTGGTCAGGAACACAGTGTTCAGAAACACACTGCTCAGATAGACAGTGGTGGGAAACACAGTGGTCAGAAACACACTGGTCAGAAACACAGTGATCAGAAACACAATGGTCATAAACACTGTGGTCAGGAACAAAGTGGTCAGAAAGACACTGGTCAGAAACACAGTGGTCAGAAACACACTGTTTAGAAACACACTGGTCAGAAACGCACTGGTCAGAAACACATTGGTCAGAGACACAGTGGTCAGAAACACAGTGGTCAGAAACACACTGGTCAGAAACACAGTGGTCAGAAACACAGTGGTCAGAAACACACTGGTCAGAAACGCACTGGTCAGAAACACATTGGTCAGAGACACAGTGGTCAGAAACACAGTGGTCAGAAACACACTGGTCAGAAACACAGTGGTCAGAAACACAGTGGTCAGAAACACTGTGGTCAGGAACACAGTGGTCAGAAACACACTGGTCAGAAACACAGTGGTCAGAAACACACTGTTTAGAAACACATTGGTCAGAAACACACTAGTCAGAAACACAGTGGTCATAAACACAGTGGTCAGAAACACAGCGGTCAGAAACACACTGGTCAGAAACACAATGGTCAGAAACACACTGGTCAAAAACACACTGGTCACAAAAAATTGGTCAGAAACACTGATACCCCCAATTTTGCCGCTCCGTTGGTTTTTCCGCGGATGGGAACTCTCCGCGGCACCCCGCGGACCACTCTTTCTATAACTATGAATTGACTAGAGGTGCTTCAGCAAGATGCGGCTATCCCCTTAGTCTAGAGGTCACTCTGCAGGCAACAAGTCATGTACTACCGCGGCTGCACCCTATGATCAGTATCTCTCTGCGGATTACCGGAATGCGACAATCCACCAAGGAAGATCCCAACTATTAGCTATGTCGCGGATCACAATTTCACACTTGCGTGGGTACCTCACCGATGAATGACGCTCCGCGTTCCACTTCTTCCCACACGGGAGTCCACCACCTCGTGGCGTCCGACTCCTCTCCGCGGAACCCAGTTCCGCGGACGTGTGAAAGCAAGCGACCACCAGCAGCCCACCTCAATCGGACTTTTGGTTCCTCGCGCGCCTACTCCCACAGTCCGCGGACTGGATTCCAAGAGTTTACTGAAGGCGAGAGGGCAATGGGCGGAACACAGAGATGTGAGTGGGTCAATGACTTTGATAAAGATGGTGGCGGAGTACATAGAATGCTCTGCAAGACATGCAAGTCTGAGTTGCTCTCTCTCTACTGCTAGTGAGGCCCCTTTTCTACTCGGGACTCCGCGCGGCGTGTCTACACGCCGACGGTCTCATCCCTCTCACATCCTCCCACTCCTACTCGGACTCCACGCGGTGCGGCTACGCACCGCGGGTCTCGTCCCACACGCTTACTCTACTGGTCACTTTCTTCAACCGCGGTTCGTATACGCGGTTCTTCGTGTTCTTCCTTGAATCTTCGTCTTCTGCGGTGCGTCTCCCGAGTTTCCTCCGTAATTGATGCTTAGTTGCTTGTGTTGATTGGTCGTTTCTCCTCTGATTGCTTAATTCCTCCGCAGTTTGGCCTGCGCTTCGTCAGCGGCCGCGGATCATGCTTCGGCTTGTCCCTGTTTCCTTCGTACCGCGGCATTTCCCTTCACTGCTTCCCGCCTATCCACCAATCCTTTGGCCGAGAGGAACCGGTGCAGGCGAACATTCGTCTGCGGCGACCCTTCCACCGATGCCCTGTCTCCTGCTTTCCCGGATCCGCGCCTACCCCTCGCTCAACCGCATCCGCGGGAGCCAGCGTACCATGCGCGGATCCTTTGCCTCTCGAACTCCTGTTCCGCCGATTGCTTCTTCCGCGGAGCTGCGGCAGGATTGTGTGTGACACTGATGCCCCCAACCCCCCCCGTTTTCGAGACTCTGTCCCAGAGTCTCTCAGCGTGCCTTCTGTGTGAAGTACTTGTGGGGTTTGGGGCGACCCCGCTCTTGGCACGGCCTGCAGTATCTTTCCACCTCTCCTTCCCTCCGCTTGAGCTTGACCGCACATTCATTATGGACGAATAGCCGGCATCCCTCACACCGCGCTCCGATTGTGGGCGCACTGACCAAGTGCTTGCAAGAGGAGCAGTGTGGCGCGCGCTCATATTTTTGGCAGCTTGAGCATCGGTAGATCCGTTTGCCTTCGCTGCTCCGTCCCACCTCTTTGACGCAGGCCTCATGTGCCAGTTCACCGCAGTGTTCGCACCGGTAGACTGTCCCCTCAAGTCGGCCAAACCAGTTGTCTCCCGCACAGAGGCGCTTATTGGAGAACTTCCACTTCATCCTCCGCGGCTTGTTGCGGCAGTTGCTACAGGTCCACATGCCCTCCTTCTCGCGTTCGCCACACCGCAGGTGGCACATGGTTCGACACATGCCGCAGGGTTTGCCGAACTCAGTCAGCTCTGTTTCACATCCTTCGCAGAGTGGGACCAGAGTGTCAGTAGCGTAGGATAGTGAGGCCCCTGCTTCCACGATTTCCGCTCCCACACACCTCTGGCATTATCCGACCCATATTGAGCTGCCTGTCACCAAGCAACTTTGATGAGCCATTTGTCCACACTTGGTGCAGCGTTCCCCTGTGCGGACAGCCTTTATGCAAGTGGGGCAGTTTTCTGCGGTAGGTACGGGCAGGTCCCGTTCATCCTCATCCTCCGAGTCGACCTCCTCTCCTTCTGCGGTGACACGCGTCGGCTTCCGGATCCCGAGTTCTCGTTCGATTTCTTGGCGGTACCTCCGGCACTTCCTTGGCCCGCTCCGTTCCCTTTTCGCATTCCGCGGCTGCTCCAGGCACTCGTCGCATATCCTTCGGTGACATCCCTCACAGTCATGCACCCGTCTGCCCCAGCGATGCCCACATAGTGCACACGTCTGGCGTGTCTTCTCCTTCTGGGCCTACTCCGCCGCTGCCATCCGACCTGCCTCTTGCCAATGCCGCATGGTGGCTTCCGTCACTGTACGTGGCCCTTGCCGCTTCCCTGCTGCATCTTTCTCCTCCTCCTCTTCCTCATCAGGGTCCCATCCTCGCGCTTCTCCTCCCTCAGAGCCTGGGCCGGCTCCGCTGCTGGGGCCTGGGCCGGCTTCGCCGCCTTTCTCTTTCCGCTCCGCTTCTTCCCCTTGGTCTTCACTCATGCACCACAAACAGGTGCGGTTCCAACCAATACAGCTCTTGGCCAACCCCTGATGCACGGGTTGGTCACAGACGCGGCAGATGACTTTCTGGAGTTTCTCCTCGGGCAGGTTCTCCCCGCAGACAGCGCAGGGCCCCGTACAGGCAGCTAAGGCACGGGGGCTCATGGGGACGTTCTTCCGCGGAGCATCAGCGACTCCTTGTGTGGTTATCTCTCTGCTATCTGTGTGTTGTGATCTTGACTGCTGCTGCTCTGGTTGTTCCTGTTGTTCCTGCGGCTCCTGTTGCTCCTGCTGCTCGTGCACTGCGCGTTTCTCTTCTGCGGAGACCTCCTGCACATCAGAGCCGTCCGTTGGTTCCTCCGGAGGTTCCTGGCTCCACACTTCCTCTTGCTCCGACACCTGGGTCTCACATTGTTCCAGCACCTCCTCCGCGCGCCATCCCCTTGATCCCGTGCGCGCCTCCAGCGGAGGGAGTTCTCCACCCGTGCCAGGTATGTGCGTCTGCCAGGCCGGGGGTAGCAGAACAAATTCTGTTGCAGGATAGCTCCGCTCGCTGAATCCATCTGGTCCTTCCAACCACACTCGTCCCGCGTCCACTGCGGCCACGCGATACACCTGCCGCGCCTCTTCTGGTTCACGCCCTGCACCGGGGAAGGGGCGGAGGTACACCAGGTTCCCTTCCTCAATCGCCCCATGGTTGAGGCGTCGGTTGGCAACATCACATCCGCGCCAAGCTGAAACCGATGCTCTGAGACGTGCCTCTGCCCTCACCGCGGCGGTTTTCTGGCATCGCAATCGGTACCATTCCTGCACTTCTTTGTCCCTTGCCAGCTCTCGCTCCTTCTCTGAGCCTCCTTCTTGCTGCTGCTCGGGGTCCAGTGGCAGCAGTAGTGGAGGCTGCGGCATGCCAANAACCACACTCGTCCCGCGTCCACTGCGGCCACGCGATACACCTGCCGCGCCTCTTCTGGTTCACGCCCTGCACCGGGGAAGGGGCGGAGGTACACCAGGTTCCCTTCCTCAATCGCCCCATGGTTGAGGCGTCGGTTGGCAACATCACATCCGCGCCAAGCTGAAACCGATGCTCTGAGACGTGCCTCTGCCCTCACCGCGGCGGTTTTCTGGCATCGCAATCGGTACCATTCCTGCACTTCTTTGTCCCTTACCAGCTCTCTCTCCTTCTCTGAGCCTCCTTCTTGCTGCTGCTCGGGGTCCAGTGGCAGCAGTAGTGGAGGCTGCGGCATGCCAAGTGCCGCGCGCGGAGGCTGCCCGAAGAGAAGGGCGTGTGGCGGAAATGTGGTGGCGCGGCTAGGGATGATGTTGATGAAGTGAGCAGTCTTCTTGAGAGTCTCCCCCCAGTCTGTGGCCTCCGCGGTGGCCACTGCTCGCTCCAAGATCTCGTGTAGCTGCTCAACCTGGCCCTGAGATTGGGGTCGGTACCGTCCAGAATGCACATGCTGCACTCCCCATTCCGCGAGCTCTTCACGGAACGCTCTTGCAAATTCAGTGCCGTTGTCACTGTGCACCACGCGACATCCTCCGAACTTGTAGAACACCTCTTCCCTGATGAAGCGTGCCGCGCGATCCGAGGATTTGTCGGGAACAGCCCGGACCCATGTGTACTTGGTGAAATGATCCACTGCTGCAATGCAGTACCGCTCTCCTTGCGCGCGGCGAGGGCGAGGTCCGTGGAAGTCGATGATGATGCGGTCTAACGGTTCGCCGATGGGGGAAGGTAGGAAGAGCGGCATGTCCCGCGGCGTTGTTTTGCGGTGGCGTTCACACGGAGCACGGTGTTGCACCACGTCTTTCACCATTGCCAGGAGGTTTGGTATGTGCAGGATGGGGGTGAGACGCTCCTTGAGTGCCTGGACGCCAGTGTGGTGGTGTTGATGGTATGCCTCGACCACCGCGCGTTGCAAGGTGGGTGGGGGCACCCAGAGGACCTGTGGCTTGGTCCGCCACAGACGGCCACCTTCCCACGCATAGTGTTCGCAGGTATGGGCGAGATCGTCTTTCTTCCTTCGGTCATATTCCACCCCCATTCGCGCCCCCAGGTCCTTATACACCTTGTCCGCCTCCTCCTTCTGTTGTTCCTTGGTTGTGGCGCGGAGCAGGATGTGCGCGGCTTGCCAGATCCTCTAGTCTTGCGTCTCGGCGGGCTTCTCCTTCACCACCTTTTCCGCGGAGGCTTCTCCCTTCTTCTTCTTCTTTTCCTTTTCCAACGCTAGCAGCCCCTGGGCCCGCCTCGCGTCTTGTTCTTCCTTCATTGTCTGCAGACGCCGTTGGTTTTTCTCGTCGTAGACGGGGGGCTCCCTGTCCTAGCTGTCCGAGGCGGGGAAAATGCGCAGGATCCCTACCGCGCGGAGTTCCCCTTCATCCCACTGGCTTTGCAGGGTTGTTTCTGGCACCGCTCCAGACCGCCGGCCTCGTGATCCGCGGACCTCTCCTGCCTCTGGTTCTGCCTTCTGTTCTGAGGCTGCTTTGGGGAGTCGCAGCAGGCCTCGTCCCTTCATGATGGGTTGATCTTCATCAGGTGATGGTGACTCACTGAGTTCGGAGATCACTACCCCTCCTGCCTTTCGCTTCACCGTTGTCACCGCGGCACCCTCTTCAATTCCCTGCTTGTGTTGTGGTGAGGCACCCGCGCCCCCCAAGAGGGGTTGGATTTGCGCCGGGACTGATCCAGCCGGCAAAGGTACATTGCGGGACACTTCCAGGAGCAGCTCCATTGCCTGAACGACGCTCCGCTGAACCTGCGCGAGCTGCTCCAAGTCGACGGGCTCACCCATTCCTGGGATTGGGCGGGTTTGTTTGCTGCGCTTGGCGGGGGTGATGGTTGTGGAGCTGCCCTCGATGGCCCGCTTCCCTTTTTCCTTGCGGTGTGATGTTGGTGTGGTCTCCGCGGACGGTGTCTGTTTCTTTGCGGCGGAATCCTTTCGCGGCTCAGCCTCCCGGCTGATTGGCGCCGTGTGAGCTGGGACCGCCTGCCCCCGGGAAGCCGCGAATGCTGTAGCTCTTCCGGCGGCACGCTGGAGTTTGGCTCTTCTCTCGAGTAGAGCCGGGGACAGAGTCAGTTGTGGGGTGTTCTTCCGCCCTCCTCCTCTGGCCGCCGCTGCTTTGGCGAGCACGTTCTGATCTTGATTCCTGCTTTCCCCTTGTGCCTCCTTCTGCCGCTCTGCTGTCTGTGCCTCTACTGCTTGTTGTGTCACGGTCACCGCCTCTCCTGCGCCTGTTGCTTCTTCCTCCGGAGCGGTTTTTGCCTCTTGTCCTGTTATGTCCATTCCTACGTCGCGTTCCGCGGCTGCAATTACTGCCTCTATCACAACTTCTACCTCCTGCACCGCCTTTTGTTCCGCTGCAGCTTCTTCCTTCCGCTTCCGTTCTTCCGCCATCTTCTGCCAAAGTACCCGCAGTCGCTCCCTCATGCTTGTGAGCTCCGAGGAGTCGCGGAGATACTCTTGCGCCTCTTCGGTTTTGACTGTGGGTGCGGTTCTTTTCCTCGCGGCTCACGTTCACTGCTTCACGTGCCCAGTGACGTACTACTTCTTCTGTTAGTGCTGTGCGAGTTCCCTGAAGGGATTTCCATAATCCTTCCGTTACCTCCGTCACGGTCCGCTGGCGTGTGGCATTGTCTTGAGTCAGCCGCCAGGCGTTGGCGATGGCGGTGAACCAATGTTCATGCTGCTGCTCTGCCGCGGAGAAGGCTGCCATCTCTGCTGTTGTGTACTGCAATCCCCACCTGCGGGAGGTAAGCCCAAATAGGTAACCCCACCTCCAGAGTTCCGCTGTTGCCTTGCGGTCCGGTGCTTCCATTGTTCCTGCCGGCATGCGGGCGGCGTGGTACATCGTTAGTGCTCGGGCACGCTCCTGAAGCAGATGCACATAGCGGCGTGTGGGATCCGCGGTTTGGTCACGGCGGACCAGGAGCCACCATTCGCGGGCGGCATCCACATTGCGGTCAGGATGTATTGTGTCCAGGAGCGTTGCCACGCCCGCCATGGCCTGCGCTCGACGAAGGTTGAGGAGGTCGCGGAGCACCAAAAGGAGACGCTCGGCCCCCGCCGTCTCCATCAACTGTACCTGTCGTGCCTGCTACCCTAAAGCAAGGGCAGTCTTGGCCGCGCCCTTCAGTGCCACCTGCCAGGCGGGGTTGAAGAAGGAGTCCCCCAGGTTTGCGCGGACTACCTCCGGGAGTTCGTCGCGTAGGTGGATGATCACGCTGCTCACCACGTCCAGCAGGTAATCAGTCTTGGGATGATCTCCACTGTCCCCAGAGCTTTCCTCCAGACGTGTCCGCGCGCCCTCCATGATTGTGCCGGCGCTGAGTAAGGGGCGTAGGGTTCCGTGTGAGGCCGGTGGAGAGGAGGAATGCGCGGTTGGTGCAGATGGGTCGGACGGTGGCGGTGCTCCCGCAACTGTCATCACCACCGGGGATGCCGTCGGACCAGATGGCGGAGGCGTACTGGGCGATGCTGCCATTGCCACAGTAAGGATTGGTGCCGGGGGTGCCCCAGGAGATGCTATCTCATTTGGTACCGCGGAATGGCCTATTGCCGGAAGTCCGGGTAGTGATGCTGCTTCGAATGCCGCTGAGGCTTCTGGTGCCGCGGGAGGGCCTGGTGCCGGCGAGGTCTCAGATGTCGCCACTCCTGCTGCTGCCGCAGGAGTCGGACCCGGAGGGGCTCCAGGTGATGCTACTCTTGCCGCGGACGGGCCTGATGCTGGAGGTGCTCCTGGGTTTGCACCCGATGCCGCTACCGCTGGTGATGCGGATCATCTCATCGTAACACGGCCTGTGGGTTGTCGTCGGGAGGTCCGTCTCCTGGCACGCTCACCCCCCCCCGTTCGAGGGCGCGGACCCCGCGCCAGAAGGGCGAGCCATGGTGGATGCTGTTCCGCGGGTGTTGTTGGAATGGCGCATAACACGACGGGTGAACTGGGTACCAGAAGCGGGCGGCGTGAGGACCATAGGGGAAAGGACGGAGAGTGGTCGAGCCGAAGTGAAGAGCGGGGTGAACGATCAAATACCGGCTGCAGAAATGAGACTAAGGATGCCCGCTCCAAGCAATGTATCCGCCTGGCGTGGCGCGAGCCAGTCGGCTGCTAGGAGCATGTCATATGTGCGGACGGCACATACCTGCACGGTATGCGGTGCATGCACGTTGGCTACTTGGATAGACAGGGCCTCGATCTGTCCAATGGGTGCATCGATGGCTCCGGTGGAGATGGAGAAGCGGAGTCGAGTGGGAACGATGAGGTGATCAAGACACAGGGTGCGCGCCATCCGCAGCGCGAGTGTAGTATGGGTGGCGCCGGTGTCCACGATGGCCACGAATTTACGACCACACACCCAGACGTAACACCATGCCACGTGGATGTTGGTTGGCGGTGGTGGACCGTTGGTCAGCAGTGTGGGAGTCCACGTGCATGATGCTTGGCAAGCCTCCTCCCGGACGCGGGAATGTGTTGTGACAATTGCACGGGCCTCCATGGATACCCCTGTATCGCGGGTGAGGGTGCAAGAGAGGCGGATGCCGACGGGGAAGAGGGAGGGGTTGTAAGATGAAAAGAGCGCCTGGAGTCGTTCCGCAGATATGGGGGAATGGAGAAGGAAATCGACCAAGGAGAGGGGGTGCCGCGTGTCAAGAAGAGGGGAGGCAGTAGGTAGAGTGGTCGTCGAAGAAGAAGCGATGGCCACCGGTGCGGTTGTGGGAGTCCGGCGGGACGACGGCTGAGCGGGAATGTGTGCTGCGACGTCCTCCAACGTCCAGCCGCGGATGTCAGGGTTGAAACGGCGGGCAAGCTGACGACCGGTATCGGCGAGAGCAGGGAGGATCTCCGCGGTGCCTAGCCATTCAGCAGGCTCTATTTCGGATAGAAGTTGGTATGCGACCGCAGATTCTTCCTCCGTGAACTCACGAGCAACACCCTCCCACTGGGGCTCAGCATCCGCGGGTAGGGAGGCGTCAGCGCGGGGAGACTCTCGTGGGTTGTCCTGGGGGTCCGTGGGATGTGGCCAATCCGCACGTGGAAGGCGGCTAAGGGCATCCGCGTTGCGGTTAGCAAGCGCGGGCTGATACTTGATCTTCATGTTGTAGCCTTGCAAGAGGAGAGCCCACTTGGCCAAGATACCCTCATGGTTTTGCGTCGTGAGCAGCCACTACAACGCCTGGTGATCCGTCAGAACCGTGAAAGGCTTGCCATTCTTGATGTAGTCGCGGAAGTGTTGGAGGGCCCACAACACAGCCAAGCACTCACCTTTCACTGGTGGATAGTTCCGCTCACCATCAGTGAGGGCGTGGCTGGCATATGCAATTACCCGCTGAACCGGTTCCTGGACCGACTGTGACAGTACAGCACCAAGGCCGTCCCGCGACCAGTCGGTCGTGATAGTGAAGGGAAGGTTGAAGTCAGGGAACTCCAACATGGGTGCCGTCACCAGGCGGTGTTTGATTTCCGCCCAAGCAGCCGCACACTCCGGACTCCACTCAAACGGGATGTCCTGATGAGTCAATTGCTGAAGCGGGCGGATGATGCGTGCGTGGTCGCGGACGAACTTGCGGTAGAAGGAGACGAAGCCTAAGAAGATTTTGACCTGTCCCGCAGTAGTGGGTTGTCGCCATTCCTGAACGGCGACAATCTTCGCAGGGTTGGTTTTAATGCCGTCAGCACTCATGACAAAGCCCAAGAATTCCATCTCCGCAGCACCAATGGAACACTTGGCAGCCTTGAGTTTAAGGTTTGTAGCGCGGAGTGCAGTGAAGACGGCGGAGAGGGAGGAGAAGAGGTCCTCAAAGCTGTGAGCGGCAACCATGATATCATCGATGTAGGAGCTTACGTTGGGAATGCCGCGGAGGGTGGAGTCCATGACACGCTGGAACGTGGCGCTGGCATTACGGAGACCAAATGGCATGCGGGTGAAGGCGTAGAGGCCTTTAGGGGTGACAAAGGCTGTTTTGATAATGGAGTCCGGGTGCATGGGAACGGCGTGGAAGGCTGCTTTGACGTCGAGTTTCGCAAACCATCCGCGCCCCTGTTGACGCTCCTGGATGTCGACGATCAGCGGCATGGGGTACGCGTCTTCCTCGGTGACACGATTGAGGTCGCGGAAATCGACACAGAAGCGTTTGGAGCCGTCTGGCTTTCCAACGATGACCAAGTTAGCGCGCCAGGGACTGACGATGGGCACGATGACGCCTTGTGCTTTTAATTCCGCGAGCCCGTCGTTGATGATCTGCTCTTGGTCAGGAAGGATTCGGCGGATCTTCTGCTTCACCGCGGGAGCTGATCCGGTGTTGATGACATGGGAGGCGTTGACCGCCCCAAGGTCTGTTGTAGACACAGCGAAGATTTCAGCAAAGGAATCCAGCAAGTCCCGAAAGTCCTGCTTCTGGGATGGTGAGAGACGGGGGTGAAGGATATGGTTCCACTACGGCGGCGGACATGGCAGTTGCTCACGTATGGGGTAGAAGTCATCATCCTCGTCCAGGGGAAGGCCTGGTCCGAATGCATGCTCGCCTTGCTGCCACAGCCCCAGAAGGGTGGCACGCATCCCTGCTTCCGCATGTTCCGCGGAAAGCTCACGCCACTCCTCAACAGGGAGCTGTTCCGCATCCAAGATATCATCCACCGGTGTCAGGTTGCTAAGGGAACGTGCGGTAGCATCTTCCTGTGCCGCATCAGTGAGTGAGAAGGCTGGGGCCTCGGCTACTGGCACCGTGACACGGTCACCCACCGTGATGAGGGCGTAGTCTTTCGTGCCCGTGGCGGATGTAAGCTGCATGACACCCAAGGAAAACAGGAGGTTGCCACGTCGTGGAAGGAGGTAGTCCATGCCCAGGAGAACATCGTAGGTCCGCGCCTGGGTCACTTGANACATCCACTGGTTCATGCAGGGTGCCCACCTGCAAGGGCAAGCCTTGGACTTCACCATCCCCGTAATCGAGCCCTCCCGCGGAGTTACTGAACAGCCGCCTCGTTGGGATGACGCGGTCTGCCCATCCAATGAGACAGAGGACGCGGAAGGCCACAGTAGTGTGGGTTGCCCCGGTGTCAATGATGGCCAGGAACTTGCGGCCACAGATCCAGACCACACAACAGGCCACTTTGTAATGGCGGAAGTCATGTCGGGGTGGTTCCAAAGGTTGAGGTGCCCATCCCCATTCTATTTCTTCTGTAGTCAATGCAGGTGGCATTTCTGCCACAACGCGCCGGGTGTTCTGAATGCCATGGGGCGGAGTGGTGCAGGCAAGAGAGATACCCACAGCCTGGAGGCGATGATTGGCGCTCGCAAATTCCTCTCGGAGCCGCGGAGCCAGTTCGGGATGAAGACGAAGGAAGTCAAAGAAGTTGACAGAGGCAATGGGGGTGGTGAAGAGTTTGTGGACCGCATCAGCGGAATCTGCTGCAGGGATGGGGATAGGTCGAGGCGCAGGTGCGTTGGTCGCAACCGGTACCGCAGGCGTGGGACCAGGTTGGCGGCGCTTCTCTGGGGATCGCGTGGAGCGGGCAGCGATGGCTTCCTGCAGCTGTGCCTTGGCGGCTTCTGCTCGTCAACGCAGATTGTCCTGTAACTGCGCAGCCTCTTGCAGATCCCACCCACGGAGTTTGATTCGTCGGGCACGTGCAATGAGCTCTGCTTTCGCAGGTGTTGGTGCCACTTTGGTGGTTTCGTCCTCTGCCATTGGCAAGCCTAGCTTCACGTTGCGAGCTCCGGCTGCGGGATTCTGCTGCGGATTTGGCAGAAGGCCATGACCCATTCCCTGAGCCGACTTGTCCTGTCCCGCGGGTGGCAGATTCAGTGGCTGTGGCTGTTGCTGCTGCTGTGGCGGATGCTGCTGCTGTTGGCCGGGCCACATCTGATTGTAATACCGCTGCCACTGCTGGACCATGGAGTCCTGAGAAGCTGGTTCAGGGCGCGGAGCTGCTTGTCTCTTGCGAGGGCAATCCCGCGCAATGTGTTCCAGGCTCTGGCACGTGTAACACGCTTTTGGTTTCTGCTGCTGGGGAGGTGGAGCGGGTGAGGATGAAGGTGCGTGGGCGTCGGCGCCCTGGTATTGTCGAGTCGATCGTTGCCTGGTGAAGATATCTGTGGCGTCCCGCACCGCATCTTGCAGGGATGGGTAGCGGTCAGCGATCATGAGGCTGCTGATCTCGTCCGGAAGGGCGCGGATGAGGTTCTGCAGGAGAACCCACAGCGACAGTCCTTCCCCCTGTGGACTTTTGGCCACTGAGGCCCATGTCAGGAACTGATCCAAGAATCTGCGAATGTCATCATCCTTGCGCATGACCTCTTTCTCAATCTTCCGCAACGCTTCTTCCTTTGTAAGATGTTTGAAGCGTTCTATGAGGGCGTTGCCAAAGTCCTCAAAAGATTGAAAAGTTGCTCGCGCGTTACACCAGTCCGCTGCTGCTCCCTGAAGGTGAAGTTTCGCGGTGGCGAGGCAGAGGTCCGGCGGAATCCGGCCGATGCTAGTGTAGAGAGTGATTTGTTTGAGCCAGACCCAGGGGTCCTCCTCCGGGGCGCCTTTGAAAGAATCCAGCCGGGGAATGTTGGCAGGCTCGGAACGGATGTACTGCAGCTGCGGGACGGTGCTGCGGTTAGTCGTCAATGCAGTCACAGCATGCGGCGGGGGGAGGGCAGCAAGTAGAGTTGCGGAATATCCACTGGCATGGATCGGTGTCTGGAGGTGCCCCGCGGGTATGGGAAGACTTGCTTGCGTGGGAGGGAGAGGCATGTGCCAGGAAGAGGGAGCGATTGTAGAGGTGGCGTAGGGTGTGGAGAAGAATGCCATCCCACTCGGCAGCATTGGGGTTCCCTGTGCCGGTGGTACTGCTGTCTGCGACACCCAGTATGTCGGAACCGGTGGGGCTGTGGCCGCGGTATGGGGAGGAGCTGCAACTCCAGCGCTGGTGGTCATATGCGGATTCCCTTGCAGCAGCTATGGGTGCAGGTACAAGTGGCTCTGTGCACTTTGTTGTGGTGTTGGCAGCGAGGCCTGGGGAGGTGCCCCAACTACCATTATTCCCACCGGCTGTTTGTGGTGGAACTGCTGGGAGGTGGGCATGTGTTGCTGCGGAGTCAGGTTGGGCGCGATCGTCTGCGGCACCATTCCCACCGGCATCGGACCCATCTGTTGCTGTGTTTGAATCATCCACGGGGCCGGCACTACCGCAGGAGGTCGCGTCATAGCCATTAGCTGTGTCCCACCTCCAATCGCTTGCTACTGCTGACTCGTTGGTTGGGTCCCAGTCGGCAGAGGCTGGGCCGTGTTCCCTTGGTAGTTGACTCCGCTGCCGGGCTGAGGCATCTGCTGTGGCAGCTGCGAGACTGCGGAGGGCCCAGCCATCGTTCCCAGTTGCATCGTGGGCTGCAGTGGCACATGCTCCGGCTGCCGTGATCCCGCTGTAGGCGGATGCAACATGGCTGCCGCCTGCACGGTGCCCATCATCTGCTGCTGTGGTGGTGTACCTGTCGCAGGTGGCTGCGAGGCTGCTCCGGTTGGCATAGTGATCGAACTTGGCTGTGATGCGGGGAGCCGTTGCGTCGTGTTCGCCTGTCCACCCCCCGTCGGGTGCTGCTGCGGATAACTCGGTGGCTGGACCACTTTGATTGCTTGGAGCTGCGCGACCGCTCCCGCGGTTGTTCCCATGGTCGGGAGAGTCTGACCCATAGTGAGTTGGTTCATCGGTGACTGCGCAACTCCCGATACCTGCACTGGCATAGGCATCCCCATCTGCGTGTCTCTTGTGGGTTGTGTGGATACAACCATCTGCTGCGGCTGTAGTTCTGGCCCAGGTGGTTCCGTGGTCATGGCGCCCATGGTTAGCCCGGCCGGCTGCCACGGCGGGTTTGTGTCCTGAGGCATCCATAGGGGGGGAGTCAGGAGTCCCATCCTCGGCTGCTGCGCCGACATCCACTACTCGTCTGGTACCAGTGTTTCGGGAACCCCTGACTGCTCGGGGCTCAGCGGTAAGAGTTGTGGGTGTGCTGGCGGGTGCATGTGCTGCACCTCTGTTCCGCCAGGGTCCTGTTGTTGCTGTCCGCCCTGACGCCGATACACCAGTCCGCGGTAGACCCCGAGCTCTCCACCACCGGAGGATTCCTGCAGGGAAGGTGGCGCATCGGAGAACCACTGCGCCCCAAGTGGCGCAGTAGGCGGGCCTCCTTGGCCCTGTTGGTGCTGGGCCGATCCATGGCTGTCGGAACTGTGGACACTCTCCACCTCCGCATGTTCGGCGAGCGCATCCATAATGCGGCGCCAGTGCAGCTGCTCCAACCACTCGGTTACTCGTTGGTGTTGGGCGAGCGGATCAGAGCCCGGCGAGGAGCTGACTGGTGCGCGGGACAACACAGGTGAGGAATCCCGGCTTCTCGCGCAGGTCGCGGCCCGTCGTGGCAGGAAGCTCCGCGCTGATGACGGCTGCTGCCGGCGCCTTGTATCCTGATGCACGAAGCTAGCCGCCGACATGAACAACTGATCTGAAAGGCACGTGCAGTTCTGCTGACAGAGAGCAAAGAACGGTCCACGCTCACCGCACCATGACACTGATACCCCCAATTTTGCCGCTCCGTTGGTTTTTTCGCGGATGGGAACTCTCCGCGGCACCCCGCGGACCACTCTTTCTATAACTATGAATTGACTAGAGGTGCTTCAGCAAGATGCGGCTATCCCCTTAGTCTAGAGGTCACTCTGTAGGCAACAAGTCATGTACTACCGCGGCTGCACCCTATGATCAGTATCTCTCTGCGGATTACCGGAATGCGACAATCCACCAAGGAAGATCCCAACTATTAGCTATGTCGCGGATCACAATTTCACACTTGCGTGGGTACCTCACCGATGAATGACGCTCCGCGTTCCACTTCTTCCCACACGGGAGTCCACCACCTCGTGGCGACCGACTCCTCTCCGCGGAACCCAGTTCCGCGGACGTGTGTAAGCAAGCGACCACCGGCAGCCCACCTCAATCGGACTTTTGGTTCCTCGCGCGCCTACTCCCACAGTCCGCGGACTGGATTCCAAGAGTTTACTGAAGGCGAGAGGGCAATGGGCGGAACACAGAGATGTGAGTGGGTAAATGACTTTGATAAAGCTGGTGGCGGAGTGCATAGAATGCTCTGCAAGACATGTAAGTCTGAGTTGCTGTCTTTCTACTGCTAGTGAGGCCCTTTTTCTACTTGGGACTCCGCGCGGCGTGTCTACACGCCGACGGTCTCATCCCTCNAGCCCACCTCAATCGGACTTTTGGTTCCTCGCGCGCCTACTCCCACAGTCCGCGGACTGGATTCCAAGAGTTTACTGAAGGCGAGAGGGCAATGGGCGGAACACAGAGATGTGAGTGGGTCAATGACTTTGATAAAGATGGTGGCGGAGTACATAGAATGCTCTGCAAGACATGCAAGTCTGAGTTGCTCTCTCTCTACTGCTAGTGAGGCCCCTTTTCTACTCGGGACTCCGCGCGGCGTGTCTACACGCCGACGGTCTCATCCCTCTCACATCCTCCCACTCCTACTCGGACTCCACGCGGTGCGGCTACGCACCGCGGGTCTCGTCCCACACGCTTACTCTACTGGTCACTTTCTTCAACCGCGGTTCGTGTACGCGGTTCTTCGTGTTCTTCCTTGAATCTTCGTCTTCTGCGGTGCGTCTCCCGAGTTTCCTCCGTAATTGATGCTTAGTTGCTTGTGTTGATTGGTCGTTTCTCCTCTGATTGCTTAATTCCTCCGCAGTTCGGCCTGCGCTTCGTCAGCGGCCGCGGATCATGCTTCGGCTTGTCCCTGTTTCCTTCGTACCGCGGCATTTCCCTTCACTGCTTCCCGCCTATCCACCAATCCTTTGGCCGAGAGGAACCGGTGCAGGCGAACATTCGTCTGCGGCGACCCTTCCACCGATGCCCTGTCTCCTGCTTTCCCGGATCCGCGCCTACCCCTCGCTCAACCGCATCCGCCGGAGCCAGCGTACCATGCGCAGATCCTTTGCCTCTCGAACTCCTATTCCGCCGATTGCTTCTTCCGCGGAGCTGCGGCAGGATTGTGTGTGACAAACACACTGGTCAGAAACACACTAGTCAGAAACACAGTGGACAGAAACACACTGGTCAGAAACACAGTGGTCAGAAACACACTAGTCAGAAACACACTAGTCTGAAGCACTCTGGTCAGAAACACACTGGTCAGAAACACACTTGTCAGAAACACAGCGGTCAGAAAAACACGGGTCAGAAACACACTGGTCAGAAACATAGTGGTCAGAAACACAGTGGTCAGAAACACAGTTGTCAGAAACACAGTGGTCAGAAACACACTGGTCACAAACACAGTGGTCAGAAACACAGTGGTCAAAAACACACTGGTCAGAAACACACTGGTCAGAAACACAGTGGTCAGAAACACAGTGGTCAGAAACACACTGGTCATAAGCACAGTGGTCAGAAAAACAGTGGTCAGAAACACACTGGTCAGAAACTTACTGGTCAGAAACACAGTGGTCAGAGTCACAGTGGTAAAAAACACAGTGTTCAGAAACACACTGGTTAAAAGCACACTGGTCAGAAACACAGTGGTCAGAAACACAGTGGTCAGAAACACACTGGTCAGTAATGCAGTTGTCAGAAACACACTGGTCAGTAACATAGTGGTCAGAAACACACCGGTCAGAAACACAGTGGTCAGAAACACAGTGGTCAGAAACACACTGGTCAGAAACACAGTGGTCAGAAACACACTGGTCAGTAATGCAGTTGTCAGAAACACACTGGTCAGTAACATAGTGGTCAGAAACACACCGGTCAGAAACACAGTGGTCAGAAACACAGTGGTCAGAAACACACTGGTCAGAAACACAGTGGTCAGAAACACACTGGTCAGAAACACATTGGTCGGAAAGACTGTGGTCAGAAAAACAATGGTCAGAAACACAGTGGTCAGAAATACACTGGTCAGAAACAAACTGGTCAGTAACACACTGGTAAGAAACACAGTGGTCAGAAACACACTGGTCAGAAACACACTGGTCAGGAACATTGTCTTCAGAAACACACTGCTCATAAAGACAGTGGTCAGAAACACAGTGGTCAGAAACACACTGGACAGAAACACAATAGTTAGAAACACACTGGTCAGAAACACTGTGGTCAGGAACACAGTGGACAGAAACGCACTGGTCAGAAACACAGTGGTCAGAAACTCACTGGTCAGAAACACGGTGTTTAGAAACACACTGGTCAGAAATACACTGGTCAGAAACACAGTGGTCAGAAAAACAGTTGTCAGAAACACAGTGGTCAGAAACACACTGATCAGAAATACAGTGGTCAGAAACATAGTAGTCAGAAACACACTGGTCAGAAACACAGTGATCAGAAACACACTGGTCAGAAACACACTGGTCAGAAACACAGTAGTCAGAAACACACTGGTCAGAAACACACTGGTCAGAAACACAATGGTCAGAAACACAGTGGTCAGAAGCACACTTGTCAGAAACATACTGGTCAGAAACACAGTGGTCAGAAACACAGTGGTCATCAACACAGTGGTCAGAAACAAAGTTGTCAGAAACACACTGGTCAGAAACACAGTGGTCAGAAACACACTGATCAGAAACACACTGGTCACAAACACACTGGTAAGAAACACACTGATTAGAAATTCAGTGGTCACCAACACACTGGTCAGAAACACATTGGTCAGAAACACAGTGGTCAGAAACACACTGGTCAGAAACACAGTGGTCAAAAACACCCTGGTCAGAATCACAGTGGTCAGAAACACACTGGTCAGAAACACAGCAGTCAGAAACACACTGTTCAGAAACACACTGGTCAGAATCACAGTGGTCAGAAAGGCAGTGGTCAGAAACACAGTGGTCAGAAAAACAGAGGTCAGGAACACACTGCTCACAAACACACTGGTCAGAAACACTGTGGTCAGAAACATAGTGGTCAGAAACATAGTGGTCAAAAACAAAGTGTTAGGAAACACACTGGTTTGAAACACACTAGTCAGAAACACACTGGTCAGAAACACACTGGTCAGAAACACAGTGGTCAGAAACACAGTTGTCAGAATCACAGTGGTCAGAAACACAGTGGTCTGAAACACACTGGTTAGAAACACACTGGCTAGAAACACTGTGGTCAGAAACACAGTGGTCAGATACTCAGCTGTCAGAAACACACTGGTCAGAAACACAGTGGTCAGAAACACACCGGTCAGAAATACACTGGTCAGAAATACACTGGTCAGAAACACATTGGTGAGAAACACAGTGGTCAGAAACACACTGGTCAGAAAAACACAAGTCAGAAACACACTGGTCAGAAACACCCTGGTCAGGAACACAGTGGTCAGAAACACAGTGCTCAGAAAGACTGTTGTCAGAAACACAGTGGTCAGAAACACAGTGGTCAGAAACACAGTGGTCAGAAACACAGTGGTCAGAAACACACTGGTCAGAAACACAGTGGTCAGAAACACACTGGTCAGAAACACAGTGGTCGGAAACACACTGGTCAGAAACACAGTGGTCAGAAACACAGTGGTCAGAAACACAGTGGTCAGAAACACAGTGGTCAGAAACACACTGGTCAGAAACACAGTGGTCAGAAACACACTGGTCAGAAACACAGTGGTCGGAAATACACTGTTTAGAAACGCACTGGTCAGAAACACACTGGTCAGAAACACAGTGGTCAGAAACACAGTGGTCATAAACACAGTGGTCAGAAACACAGTGGTCAGAAACACACTGGTCAGAAACACAATGGTCAGAAACACAGTGGTCAAAAACACTCTGGTCAGAAACACAGTGGTCAAAAGCACACTGGTGAGAGGGGCGTTGCTCGGAACACAGTGGTCAAAAACACACTGGTCAGAAACACACTGGTCAGAAACACAGTAGATAGAAACACACTGGTCAGAAACACTGTGGTCAGAAACACAGTGGTCAGAAACACATTGGTCTGAAACACAGTGGTCTGAAACACACTGGTCAGAAACACACTGGTCAGAAACACAGTGGTCAGAAACACAGTGGTCATAAACACAGTGATCAGAAACACACTGGTCAGAAACACACCGGTCAGAAACACACTGGTCACAAACACACTGGTCAGAAACGGACTGGTCAGAAACACAGTGGTCAGAAACACACTGGTCAGAAAGACACTGGTCACAAACTCAGTGGTTAACAACACACTCCTCAGAGAGACGGTGGTCAGAAACACACTGGTCAGAAAGACACTGGTCAGAAAGACATTGGACAGAAACAAAATAGTCAGAAACACAGTGTTCAGAAACACAGTGGTCAGAAACACGCTGGTCAGAATCACAGTGGTCAGAAACACACTGGTCAGAAACACACTGGTCAAAAACACACTGGTCAGAAACACAGCAGTCAGAAACATACTGGTCAGAAACACACTGGTCAGAAATACAGTGGTCAGAAACACAGTGGTCAGAAACACAGTGGTCAGAAACTCACTGGTCACAAACACACTGGTCAGAAACACAGTGGTCAGAAACACAGTGGTCAGAAACAAAGTGGTCAAAAACACAGTGGTCAGAAACACACTGGTCAGAAACACACTAGTCAGAAACAATGTGGACAGAAACTCACTGGTCAGAAGCACAGTGGTCAGAAAAACAGTGGTCAGAAACACTCTGGTCAGAAACACACTGTAAAGAAACATAGTGGTCAGAAAGACCGTGGTCAGAAACACACAAGTCAGAAACACACTGGTCAGAAACACACTGGTCAGAAACACATTGGTCAGGAACACAGTGGTCAGAAATACACTGCTCAGATAGATACTGGTCAGAAACACAGTGGTCAGAAACACACTAGTCAGAAACACAGTGATCAGAAACACAATGGTCAAAAACACTGTGGTCAGGAACAAAGTGGTCAGAAAGACACTGGTCAGAAACACAGTGGTCAGAAACACACTGGTCAGAAACACAGTGGTCAGAAACACACTGTTTAGAAACACAATGGTCAGAAACGCACTGGTCAGAAACACATTGGTCAGAAAAACAGTGGTCAGAAACACAGTGGTCAGAAACACACTGGTCAGAAACACATTGGTCAGAAACACAGTGGTCAGTAACACTGTGATCAGGAACACAGTGGTCAGAACCACACTGGTCAGAAACACAGTGGTCAGAAACACACTGTTTAGAAACACATTGGTCAGAAACACACTGGTCAGAAACACAGTGGTCATTAACACAGTGGTCAGAAACACAGTGGTCAGAAACACACTGGTCAGAAACACAATGGTCAGGAACACACTGGTCAAAAACACACTGGTCACAAAAAATTGGTTAGAAACACACTGGTCAGAAACACACTGGTCAGAAACACAGTGGACAGAAACACACTGGTCAGAAACACAGTGGTCAGAAACACACTGGTCAGAAACACAGCGGTCAGAAAAACACTGGTCAGAAACACACTGGTCAGAAACATAGTGGTCAGAAACACAGTGGTCAGAAACACAGTGGTCACAAACACAGTGGTCAGAAACACAGTGGTCAAAAACACAGTGGTCAGAAACACAGTGGTCAGAAACACAGTGGTCAGAAACACAGTGGTCACAAACACAGTGGTCAGAAACACAGTGGTCAAAAACACAGTGGTCAGAAACACAGTGGTCAGAAACACAGTGGTCAGAAAGACAGTGGTCCGAAACACACTGGTCAGAAGCACAGTGGTCAGAAAAACTGTGGTCAGAAATACACTGGTCAGAAACTTACTGGTCAGAAACACAGTTGTCAGAGTCACAGTGGTCAAAAACACAGTGTTCAGAAACACACTGGTCAAAAACACACAGGTCACAAACACAGTGGTCAGAAACGCAGTGGTCAGAAACACACTGGTCAGTAACGCAGTTGTCAGAAACACACTGGTCAGTAACATAGTGGTCAGAAACACACCGGTCAGAAACACAGTGGTCAGAAACACAGTGGTCAGAAACACACTGGTCAGAAACACAGTGGTCAGAAACACACTGGTCAGAAACACAGTGGTCAGAAACACAGTGGTCAGAAACACACTGGTCAGAAACACAGTGGTCAGAAACACACTGGTCAGAAACACATTGGTCAGAAACATAGTGGTCAGAAACACACTGGTCAGAAACACAGTGGTCTGAAACACACTGGTCAGAAACACAGTGGTCAGAAATACACTGGTCAGAAACAAACTGGTCAGTAACACACTGGTAAGAAACACAGTGGTCAGAAACACACTGGTCAGAAACACACTGGTCAGGAACACAGTCTTCAGAAACACACTGCACAGAAAGACAGTGGTCAGAAACACAGTGGTCAGAAACACACTGGACAGAAACACAGTAGTCAGAAACACACTGGTCAGAAACACTGTGGTTAGGAACACAGTGGACAGAAACGCCTTGGTCAGAAACACAGTGGTCAGAAACGCACTGGTCAGAAACACAGTGGCCAGAAACACACTGTTTAGAAACACACTGGTCAGAAATACACTGGTCGGAAACACAGTTGTCAGAAACACAGTCGTCAGAAGCACAGTGGTCAGAAACACACTGATCAGAAATACAGTGGTCAGAAACATAGTGGTCAGAAACACACTGGTCAGAAACACAGTGGTCAGAAACACACTGGTCAGAAACACACTGGTCAGAAACACAGTGGTCAGAAACACACTGGTCAGAAACACACTGGTCAGAAACACAGTGGTCAGAAACACACTGGTCAGAAACACACTGGTCAGAAACACAGTGGTCAGAAACACACTGGTCAGAAACACAATGGTCAGAAACACAGTGGTCAGAAGCACACTTGTCAGAAACATACTGGTCAGAAATACAGTGGTCAGAAACACAGTGGTCATCAACACAGTGGTCAGAAACACAGTTGTCAGAAACACACTGATCAGAAACACACTGGTCACAAACACACTGGTAAGAAACACACTGGTTATAAACTCAGTGGTCACAAACACACTGGTCAGAAACACATTGGTCAGAAAGACAGTGGTCAGAAACACACTGGTCAGAAACACAGTGGTCAAAAACACCCTGGTCAGAAACACAGTGGTCAGAAACACACTGGTCAGAAACACAGCGGTCAGAAACACACTATTCAGAAACACACTGGTCAGAATCACAGTGGTCAGAAACACAGTGGTCAGAAACACAGTGGTCAGAAAAACAGAGGTCAGGAACACACTGCTCACAAACACACTGGTCAGAAACACTGTGGTCAGAAACATAGTGGTCAGAAACATAGTGGTCAAAAACAAAGTGTTAGGAAACACACTGGTTTGAAACACACTAGTCAGAAACACACTGGTCAGAAACACACTGGTCAGAAACACAGTGGTCAGAAACACTGTTGACAGAATCACAGTGGTGAGAAACACAGTGGTCAGAAACACACTGGTCAGAAACACACTGGTCAGAAACACTGTGGTCAGAAACACAGTGGTCAAAAGTAAACTTGTTCTAAACACACTGGTCAGAAACACAGTGGTCAGAAACATAGTGGTCATAAACACAGTGGTCAGAAACACAGTGGTCAGAAACACACTGATCAGAAACACAGTGGTCAGAAGCACAGTGGTAACGAATACACTGATCAGAAACACAGTGGTTAGAAACACACTGGTCAGAAACACACTGGTCAGAAACAAAATGGTCAGAAACAAAGTGGTCAGAAACAAAGTGGTCAGAAACACAGTGGTCAGAAACACACTGGTCACCAACACACTGGTAAGTTACACAGAGGTCAGAAACACTGTGGTCAGAAACACAGTAGTCAGAAACACTCCGGTCAGAAACACACCGGTCAGAAACACAGTGCTCAGAAACACAGTGGTCAGAAAAAAAGTAGTCAGAAACACAGTGGTTAGAAACACACTGGTCAGAAACACACTGGTCAGAAACACAGTGGTCAGAAACACAGTGTTCAGAAAAACACTGGTCAGAAACACACTGGTCTAAAACACATTGGTCGGAAACACAGTGGTCAGAAACACAATGGTCAGAAACACACCGGTCAGAAACACCCTGGTGAGAAACACAGTGGTCAGAAACACAATTGTCAGAAACACACTGGTCAGAAACACAGTGGTCAGAAACACACTGGTCAGAAACACAGTGGTCAGAAACACTCTGGTTAGAAACACAGTGGTTAGAAACACCGTGGTCAGAAACACACCGGGCAGAAACACAGTGGTCAGAAACACAGTGGTATAAAAGACACTGGTCAGAAACACAGTGGTCAGAAACACAGTGGACAGAAACACACTGGTCAGAAAAACGCTGGTCAGAAACACACTGGTCGGAAACACACTGGTCAGAAACACACTGGTCAGAAACAGAGTGGTCAGAAAGAGAGTGGTCAGAAACACAGTGGTCAGAAACACAGTGGTCGGAAACACATCGGTCAGTAACACAGTGGTCAGAAAAACACTGGTCAGAAACACAGTGGTGAGAAACACACTGGTCAGAAACACACTGGTCAGAAACAGAGTGGTCAGAAAGAGAGTGGTCAGAAACACAGTGGTCAGAAACACAGTGGTCGGAAACACATCGGTCAGTAACACAGTGGTCAGAAAAACACTGGTCAAAAACACCGTGGTCAGAAACACAGTGGTCAGAAACACCCTGGTCAGAAACACATTGGTCAGAAACACAGTGGTCAGAAACACAGTGGTCAGAAACACAGTGGTCAGAAACACACTGGTCAGAAACAAACTGGTCAGAAACACACTGGTCAGAAACACACTGGTCAAAAACACACAGGTCAGAAACACACTGGTCAGAAACACAGTGGTCAGAAACACAGTGGTCAGAAACACAGTGGTCAGAAACACACTGGTCAGAAACAAACTGGTCAGAAACACACTGGTCAGAAACACACTGGTCAAAAACACACAGGTCAGAAACACACTGGTCAGAAACACACTGGATAGGAACACAGTGGTCAGAAACACACTGCTCAGAAAGACAGTGGTCAGAAACACAGTGGTCAGAAACACACTGGTCAGAAACACAGTGTTCAGAAACACACTGGTCAGAAACCCTGTGGTAAGGAACACAGTGGTCAGAAACACACTGGTCAGAAACACTGTGGTCAGAAACACACTGGTCAGAAACACAGTGGTCCGCAACACATTGTTTAGAAACACACTGGTCAGAAACACAGTGGTCAGAAATACACTGGTCAGAAATACAGTGGTCAGAAACATAGTGGTCAGAAACACACTGGTCAGAAACACAGTAGTCACAAACACAGTGGTCAGAAACACACTGGTCAGAAACACAGCGGTCAGAACACAGTGGCCGGAAACACACTGGTCAGAAACACCCTGGTCAGAAACACTGTTGTCAGAAACACAGTGCTCAGAAGCACACTTGTCAGAAACACACTGGTGAGAAAAACAGTGGTCAGAAACACAGTGGTCATAAACACAGTGGTCAGAAACACAGTGGTCAGAAACACACTGGTCAGAAACACAGTGGTTAGAAACACACTGGTCAGAAACACACTGGTCACAAACACATTGGTCAGAAACACACTGGTCACAAACGCAGTAATCAGAAACACACTGGTCAGAAACACAATGTTCAGAAACACAGTGGTCAAAAACACACTGGTCAGAGGGACGGTGGTCAGAAACACAGTTGTCAGAAACACATTGGTCAGAAACAAAGTGGACAGAAACACTCTGGTCAGAAACACTGTGGTCAGAAACACATTGGTTGGAAACACACTGGTCAGAAACACAGTGGTCAAAAACACAGTGGTCAGAAACACACCGGTCAGTAACACACTGGTCAGAAACACAGTTGTCAAAAACACAGTGTTCAGAAACACACTGGTCAGAAACACACTGGTCAGAAACACACTGGTCAGAAACACA
>SZWC01001110.1:212808-234178 GCA_023375785.1 Penium margaritaceum
TGTGTTTCTGACCAGTGTGTTTCTGACCACTGTGTTTCTGACCACTGTGTTTCTGACCACTGTGTTTTTGACCAATGTGTTTCTGACCACTGTGTTTCTGACCGGTGTGTTTCTGACCAGTGTGTTTCTGACCACTGTGTTTCCGACCACTGTGTTTCTGACCAATGTGTTTCCGACCAGAGTCGTTCACACCACTGTGTTTCTGACCACTGTGTTTCTGACCACTGTGTTTCTGACCAGTGTGGTTCTGACCAGTGTGTTTCTGACCACTGTGTTTCTGACCAGTGTGTTTCTGACCACTGTGTTTCTGACCAGTGTGTTTCTGACCACTGTGATTCTGGCCACTGTGTTTCTGACCACTGTGTTTCTGACCAATGTGTTTCTGACCACTGTGTTTCGGACCGCTGTATTTCTGACCAGTGGGTTTCTGACCAGTGTGTTTCTGGCCACTGTGTTTCTGACCAGTGTGTTTCTGACCACTGTGATTCTGGCCACTGTGTTTCTGACCACTGTGTTTCTGACCAATGTGTTTCTGACCACTGTGTTTCGGACCGCTGTATTTCTGACCAGTGGGTTTCTGACCAGTGTGTTTCTGGCCACTGTGTTTCTGACCAGTGTGTTTCTGACCACTGTGATTCTGGCCACTGTGTTTCTGACCACTGTGTTTCTGACCAATGTGTTTCTGACCACTGTGTTTCGGACCGCTGTATTTCTGACCAGTGGGTTTCTGACCAGTGTGTTTCTGGCCACTGTGTTTCTGACCAGTGTGTTTCTGACCACTGTGATTCTGGCCACTGTGTTTCTGACCACTGTGTTTCTGACCAATGTGTTTCTGACCACTGTGTTTCGGACCGCTGTATTTCTGACCAGTGGGTTTCTGACCAGTGTGTTTCTGGCCACTGTGTTTCTGACCAGTGTGTTTCTGACCACTGTGATTCTGGCCACTGTGTTTCTGACCACTGTGTTTCTGACCAATGTGTTTCTGACCACTGTGTTTCGGACCGCTGTATTTCTGACCAGTGGGTTTCTGACCAGTGTGTTTCTGGCCACTGTGTTTCTGACCAGTGTGTTTCTGACCACTGTGATTCTGGCCACTGTGTTTCTGACCACTGTGTTTCTGACCAATGTGTTTCTGACCACTGTGTTTCGGACCGCTGTATTTCTGACCAGTGGGTTTCTGACCAGTGTGTTTCTGGCCACTGTGTTTCTGACCAGTGTGTTTCTGACCACTGTGATTCTGGCCACTGTGTTTCTGACCACTGTGTTTCTGACCAATGTGTTTCTGACCACTGTGTTTCGGACCGCTGTATTTCTGACCAGTGGGTTTCTGACCAGTGTGTTTCTGGCCACTGTGTTTCTGACCAGTGTGTTTCTGACCACTGTGATTCTGGCCACTGTGTTTCTGACCACTGTGTTTCTGACCAATGTGTTTCTGACCACTGTGTTTCGGACCGCTGTATTTCTGACCAGTGGGTTTCTGACCAGTGTGTTTCTGGCCACTGTGTTTCTGACCAGTGTGTTTCTGACCACTGTGATTCTGGCCACTGTGTTTCTGACCACTGTGTTTCTGACCAATGTGTTTCTGACCACTGTGTTTCGGACCGCTGTATTTCTGACCAGTGGGTTTCTGACCAGTGTGTTTCTGGCCACTGTGTTTCTGACCAGTGTGTTTCTGACCACTGTGATTCTGGCCACTGTGTTTCTGACCACTGTGTTTCTGACCAATGTGTTTCTGACCACTGTGTTTCGGACCGCTGTATTTCTGACCAGTGGGTTTCTGACCAGTGTGTTTCTGGCCACTGTGTTTCTGACCAGTGTGTTTCTGACCAGAGTCTTTCTGACCACTGTGTTTCTGACCACTGTGTTTCCGACCACTGTGATTCTGACCAATGTGTTTCCGACCAGAGTCTTTCAGACCACTGTGTTTCTGACCACTGTGTTTCTGACCACTGTGTTTCTGACCAGTGTGGTTCTGACCAGTGTGTTTCTGACCACTGTGTTTCTGACCAGTGTGTTTCTGACCACTGTGTTTGAGACAACTGTGTTTCTGACCAGTGTGTTTCTGACCAGTGTGTTTCTGACCAGTGTGTTTCTGACCACTGTGATTCTGGCCACTGTGTTTCTGACTACTGTGTTTCTGACCACAGTGTTTCTGACCACTGTGTTTCTGACCAGTGTGTTTCTGACCAGTGTGTTTCTGACCACTGTGTTTCTGACCAGTGTGTTTCTGACCAGTGTGTTTCCGACCAGAGTCTTTCTGACCAATGTGATTCTGACCATTGTATTTATGACCAGTGTGCTTTTTACCACTGTGTTTCTGACCATTGTGTTTCTGACCTCTGTGTTTGTGACCGCTGTGTTTCTAACCAGTGGGTTTCTGACCAGTGTGTTTCTGACCACTGTTTTTTTGACCAGTGTGTTTCTGACCAGTGTGTTTCTGAGCACTGTGTTTCTGACCACTGTGTTTCTGACCACTTTGTTTCTGACCACGGTGTTTCTGACCACTGTGTTTCTGACCAGTGTGTTTCCGAACTGTGTGTTTGGGACCACTGTGTTTCTGACCAGTGTGTTTCTTACCACAGTGTTTCTGACCACCGTGTTTCTATCCAGTGTCTTTCTAACCACTGTGTTTCTGACCAGTGTGTTTCTGACCAGAGTGTTTCTGAACACTGTGTTTCTGGCCACTGTGTTTCTGACCAGTGTGTTTCTGACCAGTGTGTTTCTGACCACTGTGTTTATGACCCCTGTATTTCTGACCAGTGTGTTTCCGACCACTGTGCTTTTTACTACTGCTTTTCTAACCAGTGTGTTTCTGACCACTGTGTTTCTGACCACTGTTTTTCTAACCACTGTGTTTCTGACCACTGTGTTTCTGACCACTGTGTTTCTGACCAGTGTGTTTCTGACCACTGTGTTTTTGACCAGTGTGTTTCTGACCACTGTTATTCTGACCAGTGTGTTTCTGACCACTGTGTTTCCGACCAGTGTGTTTCTGACCAGTGTGTTTCTGTGCACTGTGTTTTTGACCAGTGTGTTTCTGACCACTGTTATTCTGACCAGTGTGTTTCTGACCACTGTGTTTCCGACCAGTGTGTTTCTGACCAGTGTGTTTCTGTGCACTGTGTTTTTGACCAGTGTGTTTCTGACCACTGTTATTCTGACCAGTGTGTTTCTGACCACTGTGTTTCCGACCAGTGTGTTTCTGACCAGTGTGTTTCTGTGCACTGTGTTTTTGACCAGTGTGTTTCTGACCACTGTTATTCTGACCAGTGTGTTTCTGACCACTGTGTTTCCGACCAGTGTGTTTCTGACCAGTGTGTTTCTGTGCACTGTGTTTTTGACCAGTGTGTTTCTGACCACTGTTATTCTGACCAGTGTGTTTCTGACCACTGTGTTTCCGACCAGTGTGTTTCTGACCAGTGTGTTTCTGTGCACTGTGTTTTTGACCAGTGTGTTTCTGACCACTGTTATTCTGACCAGTGTGTTTCTGACCACTGTGTTTCCGACCAGTGTGTTTCTGACCAGTGTGTTTCTGTGCACTGTGTTTTTGACCAGTGTGTTTCTGACCACTGTTATTCTGACCAGTGTGTTTCTGACCACTGTGTTTCCGACCAGTGTGTTTCTGACCAGTGTGTTTCTGTGCACTGTGTTTTTGACCAGTGTGTTTCTGACCACTGTTATTCTGACCAGTGTGTTTCTGACCACTGTGTTTCCGACCAGTGTGTTTCTGACCAGTGTGTTTCTGTGCACTGTGTTTTTGACCAGTGTGTTTCTGACCACTGTTATTCTGACCAGTGTGTTTCTGACCACTGTGTTTCCGACCAGTGTGTTTCTGACCAGTGTGTTTCTGTGCACTGTGTTTTTGACCAGTGTGTTTCTGACCACTGTTATTCTGACCAGTGTGTTTCTGACCACTGTGTTTCCGACCAGTGTGTTTCTGACCAGTGTGTTTCTGTGCACTGTGTTTTTGACCAGTGTGTTTCTGACCACTGTTATTCTGACCAGTGTGTTTCTGACCACTGTGTTTCCGACCAGTGTGTTTCTGACCAGTGTGTTTCTGTGCACTGTGTTTTTGACCAGTGTGTTTCTGACCACTGTTATTCTGACCAGTGTGTTTCTGACCACTGTGTTTCCGACCAGTGTGTTTCTGACCAGTGTGTTTCTGTGCACTGTGTTTTTGACCAGTGTGTTTCTGACCACTGTTATTCTGACCAGTGTGTTTCTGACCACTGTGTTTCCGACCAGTGTGTTTCTGACCAGTGTGTTTCTGTGCACTGTGTTTTTGACCAGTGTGTTTCTGACCACTGTTATTCTGACCAGTGTGTTTCTGACCACTGTGTTTCCGACCAGTGTGTTTCTGACCAGTGTGTTTCTGTGCACTGTGTTTTTGACCAGTGTGTTTCTGACCACTGTTATTCTGACCAGTGTGTTTCTGACCACTGTGTTTCCGACCAGTGTGTTTCTGACCAGTGTGTTTCTGTGCACTGTGTTTTTGACCAGTGTGTTTCTGACCACTGTTATTCTGACCAGTGTGTTTCTGACCACTGTGTTTCCGACCAGTGTGTTTCTGACCAGTGTGTTTCTGTGCACTGTGTTTTTGACCAGTGTGTTTCTGACCACTGTTATTCTGACCAGTGTGTTTCTGACCACTGTGTTTCCGACCAGTGTGTTTCTGACCAGTGTGTTTCTGTGCACTGTGTTTTTGACCAGTGTGTTTCTGACCACTGTTATTCTGACCAGTGTGTTTCTGACCACTGTGTTTCCGACCAGTGTGTTTCTGACCAGTGTGTTTCTGTGCACTGTGTTTTTGACCAGTGTGTTTCTGACCACTGTTATTCTGACCAGTGTGTTTCTGACCACTGTGTTTCCGACCACTGTGTTTCTGACCAGTGTGTTTCCGACCAGAGTCGTTCACACCACTGTGTTTCTGACCACTGTGTTTCTGACCACTGTGTTTCTGACCAGTGTGGTTCTGACCAGTGTGTTTCTGACCACTGTGTTTCTGACCAGTGTGTTTCTGACCACTGTGTTTTAGACAACTGTGTTTCTGAACAGTGTGTTTCTGACCAGTGTGTTTTTGACCAGTGTGTTTCTGACCACTGTGATTCTGACCACTGTGATTCTGACTACTGTGTTTCTGACCACAGTGTTTCTGACCACTGTGTTTCTGACCAGTGTGTTTCTGACCAGTGTGTATCTGACCACTGTGTTTCTGACCAATGTGTTTCTGACCACTGTGTTTCTGACCGGTGTGTTTCTGACCAGTGTGTTTCTGACCACTGTGTTTCTGACCAGTGTGTTTCTGACCAGTGTGTTTCCGACCAGAGTCTTTCTGACCACTGTGATTCTGACCATTGTGTTTCTGACCACTGTGCTTTTTACGACTGTGTTTCTGACCACTGTGTTTCTGACCACTGTGTTTGTGACCGCTGTGTGTCTAACCAGTGGGTTTCTGACCAGTGTGTTTCTGACCACTGTGTTTTTGACAAGTGTGTTTCTGACCAGTGTGTTTCTGAGCACTGTGTTTCTGACCACTGTGTTTCTGACCACTTTGTTTCTGACCACGGTGTTTCTGACCACTGTGTTTCTGACCAGTGTGTTTCCGAACTGTGTGTTTCTGACCACTGTGTTTCTGACCAGTGTGTTTCTGACAACTGTGTTTCTGACCACAGTGTTTCTGACCACCGTGTTTCTATCCAGTTTCTTTCTAACCACTTTGTTTCTGACCAGTGTGTTTCCGACCAGAGTGTTTCTGAACACTGTGTTTCTCGCCACTGTGTTTCTGACCAATGTGTTTCTGACCAGTGTGTTTCTGACCACTGTGTTTATGACCCCTGTGTTTCTGACCAGTGTGTTTCCAATCTTTGCTTCTTACTACTGCTTTTCTAACCAGTGTGTTTCTGACCACTGTGTTTCTGACCACTGTTTTTCTAACCACTGTGTTTCTGACCACTGTGTTTCTGACCACTGTGTTTCTGACCACTATGCTTCTGACCAATGTGTTTCTGACCAGTGTGTTTCTGACCATTGTGTTTCTGACCAGTGTGTTTCTGACCAGTGTGTTTCTGACCACTATGTTTCTGACCAGTGTGTTTCTGACAACTGTGTTTATGACCACAGTGTTTCTGACCACTGTGCTTCCGACCACGGTGTTTCTGACCATTGTGTTTTTGACCAGTGTGTCTCTAACCACTGTGTTTCTGACCACTTCGTTTCTGACAAGTATGATTCTGACCAGTGTGTTTCTGACCAGTTTGTTTCTGACCAGTGGGTTTCTTACCAGTTTGTTTCTGACCACTCTGTTTCTGACCAGTGTGTTTCTGACCAGTGTGTTTCTGAGCACTGTGTTGCTGACCAGTGTGTTTCTGACCACTGTGTTTCTGACCACTGTGTTTCTGACCAGTGTGTTTCTGACCACTGTGTTTCTGACCACTGTGTTTTTGACCAATGTGTTTCTGACCACTGTGTTTCTGACCGGTGTGTTTCTGACCAGTGTGTTTCTGACCACAGTGTTTCCGACCACTGTGTTTCTGATCAATGTGTTTCCGACCAGAGTCTTTCAGACCACTGTGTTTCTGACCACTGTGTTTCTGACCACTGTGTTTCTGACCAGTGTGGTTCTGACCAGGGTGTTTCTGACCAGTGTGTTTCTGACCAGTGTGTTTCTGACCACTGTGTTTCAGACAACTGTGTTTCTGACCAGTGTGTTTCTGACCAGTGTGTTTCTGACCAGTGTGTTTCTGACCACCGTGATTCTGACAACTGTGTTTCTGACTACTGTGTTTCTGACCACAGTGTTTCTGACCACTGTGTTTCTGACTTGTGTGTTTCTGACCAGTGTGTTTCTGACCACTGTGTTTCTGACCAATGTGTTTCTGACCACTGTGTTTCGGACCGGTGTGTTTCTGACCAGTGTGTTTCTGACCACTGTGTTTCTGACCAGTGTGTTTCTGACCACTGTGTTTCTCACCAGTGTGTTTCTGACAACTGTGTTTATGACCACAGTGTTTCTGACCACTGTGCTTCCGACCACTGTGTTTCTGAACATTGTGTTTATGACCAGTGTGTTTCTGACCACTGTGTTTCTGGCCAGTGTGTGTATCAGACCACTGTGTTTCTGACCACTTCGTTTCTGACCAGTGTGGTTCTGACCAGTGTGTTTTTGACCAGTTTGTTTCTGACCAGTGGGTTTCTGACCAGTGTGTTTCTGACCACTGTGTTTCTGACCAGTGTGTTTCCAATCTTTGCTTCTTACTACTGCTTTTCTAACCAGTGTGTTTCTGACCACTGTGTTTCTGACCACTGTTTTTCTAACCACTGTGTTTCTGACCACTGTGTTTCTGACCACTGTGTTCCTGACCAGTGTGTTTCTGACCACTGTGTTTCTGACCACTGTGTTTCTGACCACTATGCTTCTGACCAATGTGTTTCTGACCAGTGTGTTTCTGACCATTGTGTTTCTGACCAGTGTGTTTCTGACCACTGTGTTTCTGACCACTGTGTTTCTGACCACTATGCTTCTGACCAATGTGTTTCTGACCAGTGTGTTTCTGACCATTGTGTTTCTGACCAGTGTGTTTCTGACCAGTGTGTTTCTGACCACAATGTTTCTGACCAGTGTGTTTCTGACCAGTGTGTTTCAGACCACTGTGTTTCTGACCACTGTGTTTCTGACCACTGTGTTTCTGACCAGTGTGTTTCCGACCACTGTGTTTGTCACCAGTGTGTTTCTGACAACTGTGTTTATGACCACAGTGTTTCTGACCACTGTGCTTCCGACCACGGTGTTTCTGACCATTGTGTTTTTGACCAGTGTGTCTCTAACCACTGTGTTTCTGACCAGAGTGTGTATCTAACCACTGTGTTTCTGACCACTTCGTTTCTGACCAGTATCATTCTGACCAGCGTGTTTCTGACCAGTTTGTTTCTGACCAGTGGGTTTCTGACCAGTTTGTTTCTGACCACTGTGTTTCTGACCAGTGTGTTTCTGACCAGTGTGTTTCTGAGCACTGTGTTTCCGACAATTGTGTTTCTGACCAGTGTGTTTCTGACCACTGTGTTTCTGACCACTGTGTTTTTGACCAATGTGTTTCTGATCACTGTGTTTCTGACCGGTGTGTTTATGACCAGTGTGTTTCTGACCACTGTGTTTCTGACCACTGTGTTTCTGACCAGTGTGTTTCCGACCAGAGACTTTCAGACCACTGTGTTTCTGACCAGTGGGTTTCTGACCACTGTGTTTCTGACCAGTGTGTTTCTGATCACTGTGTTTCTGACCAGTGTGTTTCTGACCAGTGTGTGTCTGACCACTGTGTTTCTGACCACTGTGTTTCTCACCACTGTGTTTCTGACAACTGTGTTGCTGACCACTGTGTTTCTGACCGCTGTCTTTCTGACCGCTGTGGTTCTGAACTGTGTATTTATGACCACTGTGTTTCTCACCACTGTGTTTCTGACCAATGTGTTTCTGACCACTGTGATTCTGACCACTGTGTTTCTGTCCACTGTGTTTCTGACCAATGTGTTTCTGACCACTGTGTTTCTGACCGCTTTCTTTATGACCACAGAGTTTCTGACCACTTTGTTTCTGACCACTGTGTTTTTGGCCACTGTGTTTCTGACCACTGTGATTCTGACCACTGTGTGTCTGGCCACTGTGTTTGTGACCAGTGTGTTTCTGACCAGTGCGTTTCTGACCACTGTGATTCTGACCACTGTGTGTCTGGCCACTGTGTTTGTGACCAGTGTGTTTCTGACCAGTGCGTTTCTGACCACTGTGATTCTGACCACTGTGTGTCTGGCCACTGTGTTTGTGACCAGTGTGTTTCTGACCAGTGCGTTTCTGACCACTGTGATTCTGACCACTGTGTGTCTGGCCACTGTGTTTGTGACCAGTGTGTTTCTGACCACTGTGTTTCTGACCAGTGTGTTTCTGACCACTGTGTTTCTGACCACTGTGTTTCTGACCAGTATGTTTCTGACCACTGTGTTTCTGACCACTGTGTTTCTTACCAGTATGTTCCTGACCACTGTGTTTCTGACCACTGTGTTTTTGACCACTGTATTTCTGACCAGTGTGTTTCTGACCAATGTGTTTCTGACTACTGTGTTTCTTTCCAGTGTGTCTCTGACCAGTGTGTGTCTGACCAGTGTGTTTCTGACCAGTGTGATTCTGACCACTGTGATTGGGACCACTGTGTTTCTGACCAGTGTCTTTCTGACCACTGTGTTTCTGACCACGTTGTTTCTGACCAGCGTCTTTCTGACCACTGTGTTTCTGACCACTGTGTTTCTGACCACTGTGTTTCTGACCACTGTGTTTCTGACCAGTGTGTTTCTGACCAGTGTGTTTCTGACCACTGTGTTTCTGACCACGTTGTTTCTGACCAGCGTCTTTCTGACCACTGTGTTTCTGACCACTGTGTTTCTGACCACTGTGTTTCTGACCACTGTGTTTCTGACCAGTGTGTTTCTGACCAGTGTGTTTCTGACCACTGTGTTTCTGACCCGTGTCTTTCTTACCAGTGTGTTTCTAACCAGTGTGTTTCTGACCAATGTGTTTCTGACCAGTGTGTTTCTGACCACTATTGTACTGACCTCTTTGTTTATGACCAGTGTGGTTCTGACCAGTTTGTTTCTGACCAGTTTGTTTCTGACCAGTGGGTTTCTGACCAGTGTGTTTCTGACCAGTGTGTTTCTGACCACTGTGTTTCTGACCAGTGTGTTTCTGACCACTGTGTTTCTGACCCCTGTGTTTCTGACCAGTGTGTTTCTGACCACTGTGTTTCTGACCCCTGTGTTTCTGACCAGTGTGTTTCTGACCACTATTGTACTGACCTCTTTGTTTATGACCAGTGTGGTTCTGACCAGTTTGTTTCTGACCAGTTTGTTTCTGACCAGTGGGTTTCTGACCAGTGTGTTTATGACCAGTGTGTTTCTGACCAGTGTGTTTCTGACCAGTGTGTTTCTGAGCACTGTGTTTTTGACCACTGTGTTTCTGACCACTGTGTTTCTGACCACTGTGTTTCTGATCAGTTTGTTTCTGACTACTGTGTTTCTGACCACTGTGTTTCCGACCAGTGTGTTTCTGACCAGTGTCTTTCTGACCACTGTGCTTCCTACCACTGTGTTTGTGACCATTGTGTTTCTGACCACTGTGTTTCTGACCGCTTTGTTTCTGACCAGTGTGTTTCTGACCACTGTGTTTCTGACCAGTGTGTTTCTGACCAGTGTGTTTCTGAGCACTGTGTTTCTGACCACTGTGTTTCTGACCACTGTGTTTCTGACGACTGTGTTTCTGACCACCCTGTTTCTGACCACTGTGTTTCTCACCCCTGTGTTTCTGACCAGTGTGTTTCTGACCACTATGTTTCTCACCAGTGTGTTTCTGACAACTGTGTTTATGACCACAGTGTTTCTGACCACTGTGCTTCCGACCACTGTGTTTCTGACCATTGTGTTTATGACGAGTGTGTCTCTAACCACTGTGTTTCTGACCAGTGTGTTTCAGACCACTGTGTTTCTGACCACTTCGTTTCTGACCAGTGTGGTTCTGACCAGGGTGTTTCTGACCAGTTTGTTTTTGACCAGTGGGTTCTGACCAGTGTGTTTCTGATTACTGTGTTTCTGACCAGTGTGTTTCTGACCAGTATGTTTCTGAGCACTGTGTTTTTTACAACTGTGTTTCTGACCACTGTGTTTCTGACCACTGTGCTTCTGCCCACTGTGTTTCTGACCACTGTGTTTCTGACCACTGTGTTTCTGACCAATGTATTTTTGACCACTGTGTTTCGTACCGGTGTGTTTCTGACCAGTGTGTTTCTGACCACTGTGTTTCTGACCACTGTGTTTCTGACCAGTGTGTTTCCGACCAGAGTCTTTCAGACCACTGTGTTTCTGACCACTGTCTTTCTGACCTCTGTGTTTCTGACCAGTGTGGTTCTGACCAGTGTGTTTCTGACCACTGTGTTTCTGACCAGTGTGTTTCTGACCACTGTGTTTCAGACAACTGTGTTTCTGACCAGTGTGTTTCTGACCAGTGTATTTCTGACCACAGTGATTCTGACCACCGTGTTTCTGACCACTGTGTTTTTTACCACTGTGTTTCTCACCACTGTGATTCTGACCATTGTGTTTCTGACCACTGTGCTTTTTACCACTGTGTTTCTGACCATTGTGTTTCTGACCACTGTTTTTTTTACCGCTGTGTTTCTTATCAGTGGGTTTCTGACCAGTGTGTTTCTGACCACTGTGTTTTTGACCAGTGTGTTTCTGACCAGTGTGTTTCTAAGCACTGTGTTTCTGAGAACTGTGTTTCTGACCACAGTGTTTCTGACCACTGTGTTTCTGACCAGTGTGTTTCCGACCTGAGTGTTTCTGACCACTGTGGTTCTGACCAGTGTGTTTCTGACAACTGTGTTTCCGACCACAGTGTTTCTGACCACCGTGTTTCTATCCAGTGTCTTTCTGACCAATGTGTTTCTGACCAGTGTGTTTCCTACCAGAGTGTTTCTGAACAGTGTTCCTGGCCACTGTCTTTCTGACCACTATGTTTCTGACCAGTGTGTTTCTGACCACTGTGTTTCTGACCCCTGTGTTTCTGACCACTGTGTTTCTGACCACTGTGCTTTTTACCACTGCTTTTCCAACCAGTGTGTCTCTGACCTCTGTGTTTTTGACCACTATTTTTCTGACAACTGTGTTTCTGACCACTGTGTTTCTGACCACTGTGTTTTTGACCAGTGTATTTCTGACCACTGTGCTTCCTACCACTGTGTTTGTGACCATTGTGTTTCCGACCACTGTGTTTCTGACCGCTGTGTTTCTGACCAGTGGGTTTCTGACCAGTGTATTTCTGACCACTGTGTTTCTGACCAGTGTGTTTCTGACCAGTGTGTTTCTGAGCACTGTGTTTCTGACCATTGTGTTTCTGACACCTCTCTTTCTGACCACTGTGTTTCTGACCACTGTGTTTCTCACCCCTGTGTTTCTGACCAGTGTGTTTCTGACCACTGTGTTTCTCACTAGTGTGTCTCTGACAACTGTGTTTATGACCACAGTTTTTCTGACCACTGTGCTTCCGACCACTATGTTTCTGACCATTGTGTTTATGACCAGTGTGTCTCTAACCACTGTGTTTCTGACCAGTGTGTTTCAGACCACTGTGTTTCTGACCACTTCGTTTCTGACCAGTGTGGTTCTGACCAGTGTGTTTCTGACCAGTTTGTTTCTGACCAGTGGGTTTCTGACCTGTGTGTTTCTAATACTGTGTTTCTGACCAGTGTGTTTCTGACCAGTGTGTTTCTGAGCACTGTGTTTTTTACCACTGTGTTTCTGACCACTGTGTTTCTGACCACTGTGTTTCTGGCCAGAGTGTTTCTGACCACTGTGTTTCTGACCACTGTGTTTCTGACCAGTGTGGTTCTGACCACTGTGTTTCTGACCACTGTGTTTCTGACCAGTGTGGTTCTGACCAGTGTGTTTCTGACCAGTTTGTTTCTGACCAGTGGGTTTCTGACCTGTGTGTTTCTAATACTGTGTTTCTGACCAGTGTGTTTCTGACCAGTGTCTTTCTGACCACTGTGTTTCTGACCACTGTGTTTTTGACCACTGTGTTTCTGACCGGTGTGTTCCTGACCAGTGTGTTTCTGACCACTGTGTTTCTGACCACTGTGTTTCTGACCAGTGTGTTACCGACCAGAGTCTTTCAGACCACTGTGTTTCTGACCACTGCGTTTCTGACCACTGTGTTTCTGACCACTGTGTTTCTGACCAGTGTGGTTCTGACCAGTGTGTTTCTGTCCACTGTGTTTCTGACCAGTTTTTTCTGACCACTGTGTTTCAGACAACTGTGTTTCTGACCAGTGTGTTTCTGACCAGTGTGTTTCTGACCAGTGTGTTTCTGACCACTGTGATTCTGACCATAGTGTTTCTGACCACTGTGTTTCTGACCACTGTGTTTCTGACCACTGTGATTCTGACCATTGTGTTTCTGACCACTGTGCTTTTTACCACTGTGTTTCTGACCATTGTGTTTCTGACCACTGTGTTTCTGACCGCTGTGTTTCTAACCAGTGGGTTTCTGACCAGTGTGTTTCTGTCCACTGTGTTTTTGACCAGTGTGTTTCTAACCAGTGTGTTTCTGAGCACTGTGTTTCTGACCACTGTGTTTCTGACCACAGTGTTTCTGACCACGGTGTTTCTGACCACTGTGTTTCTGACCAGTGTGTTTTCGACCTGTGTGTTTCTGACCACTGTGTTTCTGACCAGTGTGTTTCTGACAACTGTGTTTCTGAGCACAGTGTTTCTGACCACCGTGTTTCTATCCAGTGTCTTTCTGACCACTGTGTTTCGGACCAGTGTGTTTCTGACCAGAGTGTTTCTGAACAGTGTTTCTGCCCACTGCGTTTCTGACCAGTGTGTTTCTGACCAGTGTGTTTCTGACGACTGTGTTTCTGACCCCTGTGTTTCTGACCACTGTGTTTCTGACCAGTGTGTTTCCGACCACTGTGTTTCTGACCACTGTGTTTCTGACCACTGTGTTTCTGACCAGTGTGTTTCTGACCACTGTGTTTCTGACCACTGTGTTTCTGACCACTGTGTTTCTGACCAGTGTCTTTCCGACCACCGTGTTTCTGATCACTGTGTTTCTGACCACTGTGTTTCTGACCACTGTGTTTCTGACCAGCGTGTTTCTGACGAGTGTGTTTCTGACCATTGTGTTTCTGTCTACTGTGTTTCTGACCACTGTGTTTCTGACCATTGTGTTTCTGACCACTGTGTTTCTGACCAGTGTGTTTCTGACCACTGCTTTTCTGACCACTGTGTTTCTGAACACTGTGTTTCTGACCACTCTATTTCTGACCACTGTGTTTCTGACCAGTGTCTTTCTGACCACTGTTTTTCTTACCAGTGTGTTTCTGACCACTGTGTTTCTGAACACTGTGTTCCTGACCAGTGTGTTTCTGACCACTGGTTTCTAACCACTTCATTTCCGACCACTGTGTTTCTGACCAACGTGTTTCTCACCAGTGTGTTTCTGACCACTGTCTCTCTGACCACTGTGGTGCAGACCAGTGTGTTTCCGACCACAGTGTTTCTGACCAGTGTGTTTCTCACCACTGTGTTTTTGACCACTGAGTTTCTTACCAGTGTGTTTCTGACCAATGTGTTTTCGACCAGTGTGTTTCTGACCTCTTTGTTTCTGACCACTGTGTTTCTGACCAGTGTGTTCCTGATCTCTGTGTTTCTGACCAGTGTGTTTGTGACCATTGTGTTTCTGACCACTGTGTTTCTGACCACTGTGCTTCTGACCACTGTATTTCTGACCAGTGAGTTTCTGACGACTGTGTTTCTGACCTCTGTGTTAATGATCAGTGTGTTACTGACCACTGCGTTTCTGACCACTGTGTTCTGACCAGTGTGTTTCTGACCAGTGTGTTTCTGACTAGTGCGTTTCTGACCAGTGTGTTTCTAAGCAATGTATTTCTGACCAGTGTGTTTCTGACCACTGTGTTTCTGACCACTGTGTTTCTGACCAGTGTGTTTCTGACCAGTGTATTTCTCACCAGTGTGTTTCTAACCAGTGTGTTTCTGAACAGTGTGTTTCTGACCACTGTGTTTTTGACTGGTGTTTTTCTGACCACTGTGTTTCTGACCACTGTGTTTCTGACCACTGTGTTTCTGACCACTGTGTTTCTGACCATTGTGTTTCTGACCACTGTGTTTCTGGCCACTGTGTTTCTGACCACTATGTTTTTGACCACTGTGTTTCTGACCAGTGTGATTCTGACCAGTGTGTTTCTAACCAGTGTGTTTCTCACCAGTGTGTTTCTAACCAGTGTGTCTCTGAACAGTGTGTTTCTGACCACTGTGTTTTTGACCGGTGTGTTTCTGACTACTGGGTTTCTGACCACTTTGTTTCTGACCACTGTGTTTCTGACCACTGTGTTTCTGACCACTGTGTTTCTGACCACTGTTTTTCTGACCACTGTTTTTCTGACCAGTGTGTTTCTGACGAGTGTGTTTCTGACCAGTGAGTTTCTGACCACTGTGTTTCTGACCCGTGTCTTTCTTACCAGTGTATTTCTAACCAGTGTGTTTCTGACCACTATTGTACTGACCACTTTGTTTATGACCAGTGTGTTTCTGACCATCCGTTTCTGACGAGTGCTTTTCCGACCAGTGTGTTTCTGACCAGTGTGTTTCTGACCACTGTGTTTCTGACCACTGTGTTTCTGACCACTGTCTTTCTGATTAGTGTGTGTCTGACCACTTTGTTTCCGACCACTGTGTTTCTGACCAGTGTGTTTCTGACCACTTTGTTTCTGACCACTGTGTTTCTGACCACTATGTTTCTGACCAATGTGTTTCTGACCAGTGTGTTTCTGAGAATTGTGTTTCTGACCAGTGTGTTTCTGACCACTGTGTTTCTGACCACTGTGTTTCTGACCACTGTGTTTCTGACCAGTGTGTTTCAGACCATTGTGTTTTTGACCAGTGTGTTTCTGACCAGTGTGTTTCTGATCAGTGTGTTTCTAACCATCGTGTTTCTGACCACTTTGTTTCTGACCACAGTGTTTCTGACCACCGTGTTTCTATCCAGTGTCTTTCTGACCATTGTGTTTCTGACCAGTGTGTTTCTGACCAGAGTGTTTCTGAACAGTGTTCCTGGCCACTGTGTTTCTGAGCAGTGTGTTTCTGACCAGTGTGTTTCTGACCACTGTGTTTCTGACCCCTGTGTTTCTGACCAGTGTGTTTCTGACCACTGTGCTTTTTACCACTGCTTTTCTCACCAGTGTGTTTCTGACCACTGTGTTTCTGAGCAGTGTGTTTCTGACCAGTGTGTTTCTGACCACTGTGTTTCTGACCCCTGTGTTTCTGACCAGTGTGTTTCTGACCACTGTGCTTTTTACCACTGCTTTTCTCACCAGTGTGTTTCTGACCACTGTGTTTCTGACCACTATTGTTCTGACCACTGTGTTTCTGACCACTGTGTTTCTGACCACTGTGTTTATGACCAGTGTGTTTCTGACCACTGTGCTTCCTACCACTGTGTTTGTGACCATTGTGTTTCTGACCACTGTGTTTCTGACCACTGTGTTTCTGATAAGTGGGTTTCTGACCAGTGTGTTTCTGACCATTGTGTTTCCGACCAGTGTGTTTCTGACCAGTGTGTTTCTGAGCACTGTGTCTCTGACCACGGTGTTTCTGACCACTCTGTTTCTGACCACTGTGTTTCTGACCACTGTGTTTCTGG
Source organism: Penium margaritaceum (assembly GCA_023375785.1). NCBI lineage: Eukaryota > Viridiplantae > Streptophyta > Zygnematophyceae > Desmidiales > Peniaceae > Penium > Penium margaritaceum. Next base: position 229,067 of record SZWC01001110.1, read on the forward strand.
CCACTGTGTCTCTGACCACTGTGTTTCTCACCCCTGTGTTTCTGACCAGTGTGTTTCTGACCACTGTGTTTCTCACTAGTGTGTTTCTGACAACTGTGTTTATGACCACAGTGTTTCTGACCACTGTGCTTCCGACCACTGTGTTTCTGACCATTGTGTTTATGACCAGTGTGTCTCTAACTACTGTGTTTCTGACCAGTGTGTTTCAGACCACTGTGTTTCTCACCACTTCGTTTCTGACCAGTGTGGTTCTGACCAGTGTGTTTCTGACCAGTTTGTTTCTGACCAGTGGGTTTCTGACCAGTGTGTTTCTGACCACTGTGTTTCTGACCAGTGTGTTTCTGATCAGTGTGTTTCTGAGCACTGTGTTTTTTACCACTGTGTTTCTGACCAGTGTGTTTCTGACCACTGTGTTTCTGACCAGAGTGTTTCTGACCACTGTGTTTCCGACCACTGTGCTTCTGACCAATGTGTTTTTGACCACTGTGTTTCTGACCGGTGTGTTCCTGACCAGTGTGTTTCTGACCACTGTGTTTCTGACCACTGTGTTTCTGACCAGTGTGTTTCCGACCAGAGTCTTTCAGACCACTGTGTTTCTGACCACTGTGTTTCTGACCACTGTGTTTCCGACCACTATGCTTCTGACCAGTGTGGTTCTGACCAGTGTGTTTCTAACCACTGTGTTTCTGACCACTGTGTTTCAGACCAGTGTGTTTCTGACCGGTGTGTTTCTTACCAGTGTGTTTCTGATTAGTGTGTTTCTGACCACTGTGATTCTGACCACTGTGTTTCTGACCACTGTGTTTCTAACCACTATGTTTCTGACCACTGTGATTCTGACCATTATATTTCTGACCACTGTGCTTTTTACCACTGTGTTTCTGACCATTGCGTTTCTGACCACTGTGTTTCTGACCGCTGTGTTTCTAACCAGTGGGTTTCTGACCAGTGTGTTTCTGACCACTGTGTTTTTGACCAGTGTGTTTCTGACCAGTGTGTTTCTGAGCACTGTGTTTCTGACCAGTGTGTTTCTGACCACTGTGTTTTTGACCAGTGTGTTTCTGACCAGTGTGTTTCTGAGCACTGTGTTTCTGACCACTGTGTTTCTGACCACTGTGTTTCTGACCACAGTGTTTCTGACCACTGTGTTTCTGACCAGTGTGTTTCCGACCTGTGTGTTTCTGACCACTGTGTTTCTGACCAGTGTGTTTCTGACAACTGTAATTCTGACCACAGTGTTTCTGACCACCGTGTTTCTATCCAGTGTCTTTCTGACCACTGTGTTTCTGACCAGAGTGTTTCTGAACAGTGTTTCTGGCCATTGTGTTTCTGACCAGTGTGTTTCTGACCAGTGTGTTTCTGACAACTGTGTTTCTGACCCCTGTGTTTCTGACCAGTGTGTTTCTGACCACTCTGCTTTTTACCACTGCTTTTTTAACCAGTGTGTTTCTGACCACCGTGTTTCTGACCACTATTCTTCTGACCACTGTGTTTCTGACCACTGTGTTTCTGACCACTGTGTTTCTGACCACTGTGTTACTGACCAGCGTGTTTCTGACGAGTGTGTTTCTGACCATTTTGTTTCTGTCTAGTGTGTTTCGACCACTGTGTTTCTGACCATTGTGTTTCCGACCACTGTGTTTCTGACCACTGTGTTTCTGACCAGTGTCTTTCTGACCACTGTGTTTCTGACCACTGTATTTCTGACCAATGTGTTTCTGACCAGTGTCTTTCTGACCACTGTGTTTCTGACCAGTGTGTTTCTGACCACTGTGTTTCTGACCAGTGTGTTTCTGACCACTGTGTTTCTGACCACTGTGTTTCTGACCAGTATATTTCTCACCAGTGTGTTTCTAACCAGTGTGTTTCTGAATAGTGTGTTTCTGACCACTGTGTTTTTGACCGATGTGTTTCTGACCACTGTGTTTCTGACCACTTTGTTTCTGACCATTGTGTTTCTGACCACTGTGTCTCTGACCAGTGTGTTTCTGACCAGTGTGATTCTGACCACTGTGATTCTGACCACTGTGTTTCTGACCAGTGTCTTTCTGACCACCGTGTTTCTGACCACGTTGTTTCTGACGAGTGTGTTTCTGACTACTGTGTTTCTTACCACTGTGTTTCTGACCACTGTGTATCTGACCAGTGTGTTTCTGACCAGTGTGTTTCTGACCACTGTCTTTCTGACCACTGTGTTTCTGACCCGTGTTTTTCTTACCAGTATGTTTCTAACCAGTGTGTTTCTGACCACTGTGTTTCGGACCAGTGTGTTTCTAACCACTATTGTACTGACCACTTTGTTTATGACCAGTGTGTTTCTGACCATCCGTTTCTGACCAGTGCGTTTCCGACCAGTGTGTTTCTGACCAGTGTGTTTCTGACCAGTGTCTTTCTGACCACCGTGTTTCTGACCACGTTGTTTCTGACGAGTGTGTTTCTGACCACTGTGTTTCTGACTGCTGTGTTTCTGACCGCTGTGTTTCTAACCAGTGGGTTTCTGACCAGTGTGTTTCTGACCACTGTCTTTCTGACTAGTGTGTGTCTGACCACTGTGTTTCTGACCAGTGTATTTCTGACCATTGTGTTTCTGACCACTGTGTCTCTGACCAGTGTGTTTCTGACCAGTGTCTTTCTGACCACCGTGTTTCTGACCACGTTGTTTCTGACGAGTGTGTTTCTGACCACTGTGTTTCTGACTGCTGTGTTTCTGACCGCTGTGTTTCTAACCAGTGGGTTTCTGACCAGTGTGTTTCTGACCACTGTCTTTCTGACTAGTGTGTGTCTGACCACTGTGTTTCTGACCAGTGTATTTCTGACCATTGTGTTTCTGACCACTGTGTCTCTGACCAGTGTGTTTCTGACCAGTGTCTTTCTGACCACCGTGTTTCTGACCACGTTGTTTCTGACGAGTGTGTTTCTGACCACTGTGTTTCTGACTGCTGTGTTTCTGACCGCTGTGTTTCTAACCAGTGGGTTTCTGACCAGTGTGTTTCTGACCACTGTCTTTCTGACTAGTGTGTGTCTGACCACTGTGTTTCTGACCAGTGTATTTCTGACCATTGTGTTTCTGACCACTGTGTCTCTGACCAGTGTGTTTCTGACCAGTGTCTTTCTGACCACCGTGTTTCTGACCACGTTGTTTCTGACGAGTGTGTTTCTGACCACTGTGTTTCTGACTGCTGTGTTTCTGACCGCTGTGTTTCTAACCAGTGGGTTTCTGACCAGTGTGTTTCTGACCACTGTCTTTCTGACTAGTGTGTGTCTGACCACTGTGTTTCTGACCACTGTCTTTCTGATTAGTGTGTGTCCAACCACTGTGTTTCCGACCACTGTGTTTCTGACCAGTGTGTTTCTGACCACTGTGTTTCTGACCACTGTGTTTCTGACCACTGTGTTTCTGACCACTGTGTTTCTGACCAGTGTGTTTCAGACCATTGTGTTTCTGACCAGTGTGTTTCTGACCAGTGTGTTTCTGATCAGTGTGCTTCTAAGTATTGTGTTTCTGACCACTGTGTTTCTGACCAGTGTCTTTCTGACCACTGTGTTTCTGACCACTGTGTTTCTGACCAGTGTGTTTCTGACCACAGTGTTTCTGACCACTGTGTTTCTGACCAGTGTGTTTCTGACCACTGTGTTTCTGACCAGTTTTTTTGTGACCACTATGTTTCTGACCACCGTGTTTCTGACCACTGTGTTTCTGACCACTGTGTTTCTGACCAATGTGTTTCTGACCAGTTTGTTTCAGACCAGTGTGTTTCTGACCACTGTGTTTCTGTCCAGAGCGTTTTTGACCACTGTTTTTCTGACCACTGTGTTTCTGACCAGAGTGTTTCTGACCACTGTATTTCTGACCACTGTGTTTCTGACCAGTGTGTTTCTGACCAGAGTGTTTCTGACCGCTTTGTTTCTGGCCACTGTGTTTCTGACCAATGTGTTTCTGACCAGTGTGTTTCTGACCACTGTGTTTCTGACCCCTGTGTTTCTGACCAGTGTGTTTCTGACCACTGTGCTTTTTACCACTGCTTTTCTAACCTGTGTGTTTCTGACCACTGTGTTTCTGACCACTGTTTTTCTGACCATTGTATTTCTGACCACTGTGTTTCTGACCAGTGTGTTTCTGACCAGTGTCTTTCTGACCACTGTGTTTCTGACCACTGTGTTTCTGACCAGTGTGTTTCTGACCAGTGTCTTTCTGACCACTGTGTTTCTGACCACTGTGTTTCTGACCACTGTGTTTATGACCACTGTGTTTCTGACCAGCGTGTTTCTGACGAGTGTGTTTCTGACCATTGTGTTTCTGTCTAGTGTGTTTCTTGCTACTGTGTTTCTGACCACTGTGTTTCTGACTATTGTGTTTCCGAGCACTGTGTTTCTGACCAGTGTGCTTCTGACCACTGCTTTTCTGACCACTGTGTTTCCGACCACTGTGCTTCTGACCACTGTATTTCTGACCACTGTGTTTCTGACCAGTGTCTTTCTGACCACTGTGTTTCTTACCAGTGTGTTTCTGACCACTGTGTTTCTAACCAGTGTGTTGCTGACCACTGTGTTTCTGACCAGTGTCTTTCTGACCACTGTGTTTCTGACCAGTGTGTTTCTGACCAGTGTGTTTCTGACCACTGTGTTTCTGACCACTGTGTTTCTGACCACTGTGTTTCTGACCACTGTGTTTCTGACCAGTGTGTTTCTGACCAGTGTGTTTCTGACCACGGTGCTTCCTACCACTGTGTTTGTAACCATTGTGTTTCTGACCACTGTGTTTCTGACTGCTGTGTTTCTGACCGCTGTGTTTCTGACCAGTGGGTTTCTGACCAGTGTGTTTCTGATTACTGTGATTCTAACCAGTGTGTTTCTGACCAGTGTGTTTCTGACCACTGTGTTTCTCACCACTGTGTTTCTGACCACTGTGTTTCTTACCACTATGGTACTGACCACTGTGTTTATAACCAGTGTGTTTCTGACCAGTGTGTTTCTGACCAGAGTGTTTCTGACCACTATGTTTCTGACCACGGTGTTTCTGAACACTGTGTTTCTGAACACTGTGTTTCTGATCACTGTGTTTCTGACCACTGTGTTTCTGACCACTGTGTTTCTGACCACTGTGTTTCTGAC
>SZWC01001110.1:234546-254763 GCA_023375785.1 Penium margaritaceum
TGTGTTTCTGTCCACTGTGTTTCTGACCACTGTGTTTCTGACCACTGTGTTTCTGATCACTGTGATTCTGACCAGTGTGTTTCTAACCAGTGTGTTTCTGACCAGTGTGTTTCTGACAAGTGTGTTTCTGACCAGTGTGTTTCTAACCTCTGTGTTTCTGACCACTGTGTTTCTGACCAGTGTCTTTCTGACCATTGTGTTTCTGACCACTGTGTTTCTGACCAGTATGTTTCTGACCAGTGTGTTTCTGACCAGTGTGTTTCTGACCACTGTGTTTCTGACCAGTGTGTTTCTGACCAGTGTGTTTCTGACCACTTTATTTCTGACCATTATGTTCCTGACCACTGGGTTTCTGACGAGTGTGTTTCTGACCACTGTGTTTCTGACCAGTGTCTTTCTGACCACTGTGTTTCTGACCACTGTGATTCTGACCACCGTGTTTCTGACCAGTTGTCTCTGACCACTGTGTTCCAGACCAGTGTGCTTCCAACCATGGTGTTTCTGACCAATGTGTTTCTGACCACTGTGTTTCTGACCACTGTGTTTCTGACCACTGTGTTTCTGACCAGTGTGTTTCTGATTAGTGTGTTTCTGACCATGTGTTTCTGACCATTGTGTTTCTGACCACTCTGTTTCTGACATCTGTGTTTCTGACCTGTGTGTTTCTGACCATTGTGTTTCTGACCACTGTGTCTCTGACCACTTTTATTCTGACCAGTGTGTTTCTGACCACAGTGTTTCTGACAAGTGTGTTTCTGACCACTGTGTTTCTGACCATTGTGTTTCTGACCAGTGTATTTCTGGCCACTGTGTTTCTGACCAGTGTGTTTTTGACCAATGTGTTTCTGACAAGTGTGTTTCTGACCACTGTGTTTCTGACCATTGTGTTTCTGACCAGTGTATTTCTGGCCACTGTGTTTCTGACCAGTGTGTTTTTGACCAATGTGTTTCTGACAAGTGTGTTTCTGACCACTGTGTTTCTGACCACTGTGTTTCTGACCACTGTGTTTGTCACCACTGTGTTTCTGACAAGTTTGTTTCTGACCAGTGTGTTTCTGACCAGTACGTTTCTGACCAGTGTGTTTCTGACCACTGTGTTCCTGACCCCTGTGTTTCTGACCACAGTGTTTCTGACCAGTGTGTTTCTGACCATTGTGTTTCTGACCAGTGAGTTTCTGAACAGCGTGTTTCTGACATGTGTGTTTCTGACCACTGTGTTTCTGACCACTGTGTTTCTGACCACTGTGTTTCTGACAAGTCTGTTTCTGACCAGTGTGTTTCTGACCAGTGTGTTTCGAACCAGTGAGCTTCTGACGACTGTGTTCCTGACCACTGTGTTTCTGACAACAGTGTTTCTGACCAGTGTGTTTCTGACCACTGTGTTTGAGACCACTGAGTTTCTGACCAGTGTGTTTCTGACCACTATGGTACTGACAACTGTTTTTATGACCAGAGTATTTCTGACCACTCTGTTTCTGACCAGTAGATTTCCGACCAGTGTGTTTGTGACCAGTGTGTTTCTGACCAGTGTGTTTCTGACCACTCTATTTCTGACCGCTGTGTTTCTAACCAGTGTCTTTCTGACCATTAAATTTATGACCACTGCTTTTCCGACCAGTGTGTTTCTTACCAGAGTGTTTCTGACAACTGTGTTTCTGACCACTGTGTTTCTGACCAGTGTGCTTCTGACCACTGTATTTCTGATCACTGTGTTTCTGACCACCGTGTTTCTGACCAGTGTGTTTCTGACCACTGTGTTTCTGACCACTGTGTTTCTGACCACTGTGTTTCTGACAACTGTGTTTCTGACCACTGTGTTTCTGACCAGTGTGCTTCTGACCACTGTATTTCTGATCACTGTGTTTCTGACCACTATGTTTCTGACCACTGTTTTTCTGATCAGAGTGTTTCTGACCAGTGTGTTTCTGACCAGTGTGTTTCTGACCACTGTGTTTCTGACCACTGTGTTTCTGATCACTGTGTTTCTGACCACCGTGTTTCTGACCAGTTGTCTCTGACCACTGTGTTGCAGACCAGTGTTATTCCGACCATGGTTTTCTTACCAGAGTGTTTCTGACCACTGTGTTTCTGACCACTGTGTTTCTGACCAGTGTGTTACTGACTAGTGTGTTTCTCACTACTGTGTTTCTGACCATTGTGTTTCTGACCACTGTGTTTCTGACAACTGTGTTTCTGACCAGTATGTTTCTGACCAGTGTGTTTCTGACCACTGTTTTTCTGACCACTATTTTTCTGAGCAGTGTGTTTCTGACCACTGTGTTTCTGACTAGTGTGTTTCTGACCACTGTGGTTCTGACCACTGTGTTTCTGACCACTGTGCTTCTGACCACTGTGTTTTTGACCAGTGTAATCATGACCAGTGTGTTTCTGACCAATGTGTTTCTGACCAGTGTGTTTCTCACCTCTGTGTTTCTGACCACAGTCTTTCTGACCTGTGTGTTTCTGACCACTGTGTTTCTGACCACTGTGTTTCTGACAAGTGTATTTCTGGCCACTGTGTTTCTGACCAGTGTGTTTTTCACCAATGTGTTTCTGACCACTGTGTTTCTGACCAGTGTGATTCTAAACAGTGGTTTCTGACAAGTGTGTTTCTGACCACTGTGTTTCTGACCACTGTGTTTCTGACCACCGTGTTTCTGACCACTGTGTTTGTCACCACTGTGTTTCTGACAAGTGTGTTTCTGACCAGTGTGTTTCTGACCAGTATGTTTCTGACCAGTGTATTTCTGACCACTGTGTTCCTGACCACTGTGTTTCTGACCTCAGTGTTTCTGACCAGTGTGTTTCTGACCACTGTGTTTCTGACCAATGAGTTTCTGAACAGTGTGTTTCTGACAAGTGTGTTTCTGACCACTGTGTTTCTGACCACTATGTTTCTGACCACTGTGTTTCTCACCTCTGTGTTTCTGACAAGTGTGTTTCTGACCAGTGTGTTTCTGACCAGTGTGTTTCTAACCAGTGAGTTTCTGACCACTGTGTTCCTGACCACTGTGATTCTGACCACAGTGTTTCTGACCAGTGTGTTTCTGACCACTGTGTTTGCGACCACTGTGTTTCTGACCAGTGTGTTTCTGACCACCATGGTACTGACCACTTTTTTTATGACCAGAGTGTTTCTGATCACTCTGTTTCTGACCAGTGGGTTTCCGACCAATGTGTTTGTGACCAGTGTGTTTCTGACCAGCGTGTTTCTGACCACTCTGTTTCTGACCAGTGTCTTTCTGACCATTGTGTTTATGACCACTGCTTTTCCGACCAGTGTGTTTCTTACCAGAGTGTTTCTGACAACTGTGTTTCTGACCACTGTGTTTCTGACCAGTGTGCTTCTGACCACTGTATTTCTGATCACTGTATTTCTGACCACTATGTTTCTGACCACTGTTTTTCTGATTAGTGTGTTTGTGACCACTGTGTTTCTGACCAGTGTGTTTCTGACCACAGTGTTTCTGACCACTGTGTTTCTGATCACTGTGTTTCTGACCACCGTGTTTCTGACCAGTTGTCTTTGACCACTGTGTTGCAGACCAGTGCGTTTCCGACCACGGTTTTCTGACCAGAGTGTTTCTGACCACTGTGTTTCTGACCACTGTGTTTCTGACCAGTGTGTTACTGACTAATGTGTTTCTAACTACTGTGTTTCTGACCATTGTGTTTCTGACCACTGTGTTTCTGACAACTGTGTTTCTGACCTGTATGTTTCTGACAAGTGTGCTTCTGACCACTGTTTTTCTGACCACTGTTTTCTGAGCAGTGTGTTTCTGACCAGTGTGTTTCTGACCAGTGTGTTTCTGACCACTCTGTTTCTGACCATTGTGTTTTTGACCAGTGTAATCATGACCAGTGTGTTTCTGACCAATGTGTTTCTGACCATTGTGTTTCTGACCACTGTGTATCTGACCACAGTCTTTCTAACCTGTGTGTTTCTGACCACGGTGTTTCTGACCAGTGTGTTTCTGACCACTGTGTTTCTGACCACTGTGTTTCTGATTAGTGTGTTTCTGACCACTGTGTTTCTGACCACTGTGTTTCTGACCTGTGTGTTTCTGACACTTGTGTTTCTGACCAGTGTGTTTCTGACCACTGTGTTCCTGACCAGTGTATTTCTGACCAGTGTGTTTCTGACCACTGTGTTTCTCACCACTGTGCTTCTCACCACCGTGTTTCTGACCACTTGTCTCTGACCACTGTGTTTCAGACCAGTGTGTTTCCGACCACGGTGTTTCTGACCAGTGTGTTTCTGACCACTGTGTTTCTGACCACTGTGTTTCTGACCATTGTGTTTGTGACCACTGTGTTTCTGAAAATTGTGTTTCTGACCTGTGAGTTTCTGACCAGTGTGTTTCTGACCACTGTGTTTCTGACCACTGTGTTTCTGACCACTGAATTTGTGACCACTGTGTTTCTGACCAGTGTGTTTCTGACCACTGTCTTTCTGACCAGTGGGTTTCTGACCACTGTGCTTCTCACGACTGTGTTTTTGACCAGTGTGTTTATGACGAGTGTGTTTGTGACCAATGTGTTTCTCACCAGTGTGTTTCTGACCACTGTGTTTCTGACCACTGTGTTTCTGACCAGGGTGTTTCTGACCACTGTGTTTCTGACCATTTTGTTTCAGACCAATGTGTTTCTGACCACTGCGTTTCTGACCATTGTGTTTCTGAACAGTGTGTTTCTGACAAGTGTGTTTCTGACCAGTGTGTTTCTGACCACTGAGTTTCTGACCACTGTGTTTCTGACCACTGTGTTTCTAACCACTGTGTTTCTGACAAGTGTGTTTCTGACCAGTGTGTTTCTGACCAGTGTGTTTCTGACCAGTGTGTTTCTGACCAGTGTGTTTCTGACCACTGTGTTACTGATAACCGTGTTTCTGATCAGTGTGTCTCTAACCAGTGTGTTTCGGACCAGTGTGTTTCTGACCAGTGTGTTTCTGACCAGTGTGTTTCTGACCAGTGTGTTTCTGACCAGTGTGTTTCTGACCACTGTGTTACTGATAACCGTGTTTCTGATCAGTGTGTCTCTAACCAGTGTGTTTCGGACCAGTGTGTTTCTGACCAGTGTGTTTCTGACCACTGTGTTTCTGACGACTGTGTGTCTGACTAGGGTGTTTCTGACCACTGTGTTTCTGACTAGTGTGTTTCAGACCAATGTGTTTCTGACCACTGTGTTTCTGACCAGTGTGTTTTTGAACAGTGTGTTTCTGACAAGTGTTTTTCTGACCAGAGTGATTCTGACCAATGTGTTTCTGACCACTATATTTCTGACAAGTGTGTTTCTGACCAGTGTGTTTCTGACCAGTGTGTTTCTGACCAGTGTGTTTCTGACCAGTGTGTTCCTGACCATTTTGTTTCTGACCACTGTGTTTCTGACAAGTGCGTTTCTGACAAGTGTGTTTCTGACCAGTGTGTTTCTGACCTGTGTGTTTCTGACAACTGTGTTTCTGACCAATGTGTTTCTGACCAGTGTGTTCTGACCATTGTGTTTCTGACCTGTGTGTTCCTGACCACTTTGTTTCTGACCACAGTGTTTCTGACAAGTGTGTTTCTGACCAGTGTGTTTCTGACCAGTGTGTTTCTGACCAGTATGTATTTGACCAGTGTGTTTCTGAACACTGTGTTTCTTACCAGTGCGTTTCCGACCAGTGTGTTTGTGACCAGTGTGTTTCTGACCAGTGTGTTTCTGACCACTGTGTTTCTGACCACTCTGTTTCTGACCACTGTGTTTCTGATGAGTGTGTGTCTGACCACTGCGTTTCCAACCACTGTGTTTCTGACCAGTGTGTTTCTGACCACTGTGTTTCTTACCACTGTGTTTCTGACCACTGTGTTTCTGACCAATGTGTTTCTGACCAGTGTATTCTGACCATTGTGATTCTGACCAGTGTGTTCCTGACCACTGTGTTCTTGACCACGGTGTTTCTGAGCACTTTTTTTCTGACAAGTGTGTTTCTGACCAGTGTGTTCTGACCAGTGTGTTTCTGACCAGTGTGTCTCTGACCAGTGTGATTCTGACCACTCTGTTTCTTACGACTGTGTTTCGGACCACTGTGTTTCTGACCAATGTGTTTTTGACCAGTTTGTTCTGACCATTGTGTTTCTGACCAGTGTGATTCTGACCACTGTGTTTCTGACCACTGTGTTTCTGACAAGTGTGTTTCTGACCAGTGTGTTTCTGACTAGTGTGTTTCTGACCAGTGTGTTTCTGACCAGTGTGTTCTTGACCACTGTGTTTCTAACCACTGTGTTTCTGACAAGTGTGTTTCTGACCAGTGTGTTTCTGAACAGTGTGTTTCTGACCAGTGTGTTTCTGACCACTGTGTTTCTGACAAGTGTGTTTCTGACCAGTGTGTTTCTGAACAGTGTGTTTCTGACCAGTGTGTTTTTGACCAGTGTGTTTCTGACCACTGTGTTTCTGACCAGTGTGTTTCTAACCAGTGTGTTTCTGACCAGTGTGTTCATGACCACTGTGTTTCTGACCACTGTGTTTCTGAGCAGTGTGTTTCTGAACTTTGTGTTTCTTACCAGTTCATTTCGGACCAGTGTGTTTGTGACCAGCGTGTTTCTGACCAGTGTGTTTCTGACCACTCTGTTTCTGACCACTGTATTTCTGACCACTGTGTTTCTGAGTAGTGTGTGTCTGACCACTGCGTTTCCGACCACTGTGTTTCTGACCAGTGTGTTTCTGACCAGTTTGTTGCTTACCACTATGTTTCTGACCACTGTGTTTCTGACTAATGTGTTTCTGACCAGTGTGTTCTGACCATTGTGTTTCTGACCACTGTGTTTCTGACCACTGTGTTTCTGATTAGTGTGTTTCTGACCACTGCGTTTCCGACCACTGTGTTTCTGACCAGTGTGTTTCTGACCACTGTGTTTCTGACCATTGTGTTTCTGATCACTGTGTTTCTGACCAGTGTGTTTCTAACCAGTGTGTTTCGGACCAGTGTGTTTCAGACCAGTGTGTTTCTGACCAGTGTGTTTCTAACCACTGTGTTTCTGACCACTGCCTTATGACCAGTGTCTTTCTGACCATTGTGTTTCTGACGACTGTTTTGGTGACCAGTGTGTTTCTTACCAGTGTGTTTCTGACCACTGTATTTCTGACTACTGTGTTTCTGACCAGTGTGTTTCTGACCACTGTGTTTCTGATCACTGTGTTTCTGACCACCATGTTTTTGACCAGCTGTCTCTGACCACTCTGTTGCAGACCACTGTGTATCCGACCACGGTTTTCTGACCAGTGTGTTTCTGACCACTGTGTTTCTGACCACTGTGTTTCAGACCAGTGTGTTTCTGACCACTGTGTTTCTGACCAGTGTGTTTCTGACCACTGTGCTTCTGACCACTGTATTTTTGACCAGTGTGTTTATGACCAGTGTGTTTCTGACCAATGTGTTTCTGACCAGTGTGTTTCCAACCACTGTGTTTCTGACCACAGTGTTTCTGACCTGTGTGTTTCTGACCAGTGTGTTTATGACCAGTGTGTTTCTGACCAATGTGTTTCTGACCAGTGTGTTTCCAACCACTGTGTTTCTGACCACAGTGTTTCTGACCTGTGTGTTTCTGACCACTGTGTTTCGGACCAGTGTGTTTCTGACCAGGGTGTTTCTGACCACTGTGTTTCTGACCAGTGTGTTTCTGAACAGTGTGCTTCTGACCACTGTGTTTCTGACCACTGTGTTTCTGACCACTGTGTTTCTGACCACTGTGTTTCTGACCACTGTGTTTCTGACCACTGTGTTTCTGACCACTGTGTTTCTGACCACTGTGTTTCTGACCACTGTGTTTCTGACCACTGTGTTTCTGACCACTGTGTTTCTGACCACTGTGTTTCTGACCACTGTGTTTTTGACCACTGTGTTTCTGACAACTGTGTTTCTGACAAGTGTGTTTCTGAGCAGTGTGTTTCTGACCAGTGTGTTTCTAAGCACTGTGTTTCTGACCAGTGTGTTTCTGACCACTGTGTTCCTGACCGCTGTGTTTCTGACTAGTGTGTTTCTGACCACTGTGTTTTTGACCACTGTGTTTCTGACCAGTGTGTTTCTGACTACTGTGTTTCTGACCAGTGTGTTTCTTAACAGTGTGTTTCTGACAAGTATGTTTCTGACCAGTGTGTTTCTGACCACTGTGTTTCTGACCACTGTGTTTCTGACCACTGTGTTTCTGACCACTGTGTTTGTGACCACCATGTTTCTGACCAGTTGTCTTTGACATTTCTGTTGCAGACCACTGTGTTTCCGACCACGGTTTTCTGACCAGTGTGTTTCTGACCACTGTGTTTCTGACCAGTGTTTTTCTGGCTAGTGTGTTTCTGACCATTATGTTTCTGACCATTATGTTTCTCACCACTGTGTTTCTGGGTACTGTGTTTCTAACCAGTGTGTTTCTGACCAGTGTGTTCCTGACCACTGTGTTTCTGACCACTGTGTTTCTGACCAGTGTGTTTCTGACCACTGTGTTTCTGACCAGTGATTTCTTTACCAGTGTGTTTGTGACCACTTTGTTCCTGACCGGTGTGTTTCTGACCACTACGGTACTGACCACTGTGTTTTTGACCACTGTGTTTCTGACCACGGTGTTTCCGACCAGTGTTTTTCTCACCAGTGTGTTCTAACCATTGCGTTTCTGACCACTGTGTTTCTGACCAGTGTGTTTCTGACCACTGTGTTTCTGACCAGTGTGTTTCTGATCACTGTGTTTCTGACCAGTGTGTTTCTAACCAGTGTGTTTCTGACCACTGTGTTTCTGACCAGTGTGTTTCTGATCACTGTGTTTCTGACCAGTGTGTTTCTAACCAGTGTGGTTTGACCAGTGTGTTTCTGACCAGTGTGTTTCTAACCGCTGTGTTTCTGACCACTGTGTTTCTAACCAGTGTCTTTCTGACCATTCTGTTTCTGACCACCGTGTCTCTGACCAGTGTGTTTCTTACCCGTGTGTTTCTGACCACTGTGTTTCTGACCAATGTGTTTCTGACCAGTGTATTTCTGACCACTGTATTTCTGACCAGTGTGTTTCTGACCTGTGTGTCTCTGATCACTGTGTTTCTGACCACTGTCATTCTGACCAATGTGTTTCTGACTAGTGTGTTTCGGACCACTTTGTTTCTGACCCTTGTGTTGCTGACCACTGTGTTTCTAACAACTGTGTTTCTGACTAGTGTGTTTCTGACCACTGTGTTTCTGACCATTGTGTTTCTGACCACTGTGTTTCTAACAACTGTGTTTTTGACCACTGTGTCTCTGACCAGTGTGTTTCTGACCACTGTGTTTCTGACCACTGTGTTTCTGACCACTGTGCTTCTGACCACTGTGTTTTTGACCAGTGTGTTTATGACCAGTGTGTTTCTGACCAATGTGTTTCTGACCAGTGTGTTTCTGACCACTGTGTTTCTCACCACTGTGTTTCTGACCAGTGTGTTTCTGACTACTGTGTTTCTGACCAATGTGTTTCTGACCAGTGCGTTTCTGACCACTGTGTTTCTAACCAGTGTGTTTCTGACCACTGTGTTTCTGACCAATGTGTTTCTGACCAGTGCGTTTCTGACCACTGTGTTTCTAACCAGTGTGTTTCTGACCACTGTGTTTCTGACCACTGTTTTTCTGACCACTGTGTTTCTGAAAAGTGTGTTTCTGACCAGTGTGTTTCTGACCAGTGTGTTTCTGACCTGTGTGTTTCTGACCACTGTGTTTCTGACCAGTGTCTTTGTGACCACTGTGTTTCTAACCAGTGAGTTTCTGACCACTGTGTTTGTGACAACTGTGTTTCTGACCAGTGTGTTTCTGACCACTGTGCTTATGACCAATGTGTTTCTGACCACTCTGTTTCTGACCACTCTGTTTCTGACCAGTACGTATCCGACAAGTCTGTTTGTGACTAGTGTGTTTCTGACCAGTGTGTTTCTGACCACTGTGTTTCTGACCACTGTGTTTCTGATTAGTGTGTGTCTGACCACGGTGTTTCCAACCACTGTGTTTCTGACCAGTGTGTTTCTGACCACTGTGTTTCTGACCACGGTCTTTCAGACCACTGTGTTTCTGGCCAATGTCTTTCTGACCAGTGTGTTCTGACCATTGTGTTTCTGACCAGTGTTTTTCTGACCAGTGTGTTTCTGACCACTGTCTTTCTGATCACTGTGTTTCTGACCACTGTGTTTCTGATTAGTGTGTGTCTGACCACTGTGTTTCCGACCACTGTGTTTCTGACCAGTGAGTTTCTGACCACTGTGTTCCTGACCACTGTGTTTCTGACCACGGTGTTTCTGACCAGAGTTTTTCTCACCAGTGTGTTCTGACCATTGCGTTTCTGACCACTGTGTTTCTGACCAGTGTGTTTCTGACCACTGTGTTTCTGACCAGTGTGTTTCTGATCACTGTGTTTCTGACCAGTGTGTTTCTAACCAGTGTGGTTTGACCAGTGTGTTTCTGACCAGTGTGTTTCGAACCGCTGTGTTTCTGACCACTGTGTTTCTAACCAGTGTCTTTCTGACCATTGTGTTTCTGACCACCGTGTCTCTGACCAGTGTGTTTCTTACCCGTGTGTTTCTGACCACTGTGTTTCTGACCAATGTGTTTCTGACCAGTGTATTTCTGACCACTTTATTTCTGACCAGTGTGTTTCTGACCTGTGTGTCTCTGACCACTGTGTTTCTGACCACTGTCATTCTGACCAATGTGTTTCTGACTAGTGTGTTTCTGACCACTGTGTTTCTAACCATTGTGTTGCTGACCACTGTGTTTCTAACAACTGTGTTTCTGACCAGTGTGTTTCTGACACTGTGTTTCTGACCATTGTGTTTCTGACCACTGTGTTTCTAACAACTGTGTTTTTGACCACTGTGTCTCTGATCAGTGTGTTTCTGACCACTGTGTTTCTGACCACCGTGCTTCTGACCACTGTGTTTTTGACCAGTGTGTTTATGACCAGTGTGTTTCTGACCAATGTGTTTCTGACCAGTCTGTTTCTGACCACTGTGTTTCTCACCACTGTGTTTCTGACCAGTGTGTTTCTGACTACTGTGTTTCTGACCAATGTGTTTCTGACCAGTGCGTTTCTGACCACTGTGTTTCTAACCAGTGTGTTTCTGACCACTGTGTTTCTGACCAGTCTGTTTCTGACCACTGTGTTTCTGACCACTGTGTTTCTGACCACTATGTTTCTGACCAGTGTGTTTCTGACCACTGTGTTTCTGACCAGTCTGTTTCTGACCACTGTGTTTCTGACCACTGTGTTTCTGACCACTATGTTTCTGACCAGTGTGTTTCTGACCACTGTGTTTCTGACCAGTCTGTTTCTGACCACTGTGTTTCTGACCACTGTGTTTCTGACCACTATGTTTCTGACCAGTGTGTTTCTGACCACTGTGTTTCTGACCAGTCTGTTTCTGACCACTGTGTTTCTGACCACTGTGTTTCTGACCACTATGTTTCTGACCAGTGTGTTTCTGACCACTGTGTTTCTGACCAGTCTGTTTCTGACCACTGTGTTTCTGACCACTGTGTTTCTGACCACTATGTTTCTGACCAGTGTGTTTCTGACCACTGTGTTTCTGACCAGTGCGTTTCTGACCACTGTGTTTCTGACCAGTGTGTTTGTGACCAGTGTGTTTCTGACCAGTGTGTTTCTGACCACTGTGTTTCTGACCACTGTGTTTCTGACCACTGTGTTTCTAACCACTATGTTTCTGACCAGTGTGTTTCTGACCACTGTGTTTCCGACCACTGTGTTTCTGACCAGTGTGTTTCTGACCACTGTGTTTCTGACCAGTGTGTTTCCGAACAGTGTGTTTCTGACCACCGTGTTTCTAACCAGTGTGTTTCTGACCACTGTCTTTCTGACCAGTGTGTTTCTGACCACTGTTTTTCTGACCACAGTGTTTCTGACCAGTGTGTTTCTGTCCACCATGTTTCTGATCAGTGTGTTTCTGACCACTGTGTTTCTGACCACCGTCCTTCTGCAGAGGTGTGTTTCTGACCACTGTGGTTCTGACCAGTGTGTTTCTGACCAGTGTGTTTCTGTCCACCATGTTTCTGATCAGTGTGTTTCTGACCACTGTGTTTCTGACCACCGTCCTTCTGCAGAGGTGTGTTTCTGACCACTGTGGTTCTGACCAGTGTGTTTCTGACCAGTTTGTTTCTGACCACTGTGTTTCTGACCAGTGTGTTTCTGACCAGTGTGTATGTGACCAGTGTATTTCTGACCAGTGTGTTTCTGACCACTGTGTTTCTGACCAGTGTCTTTCAGACCACGGTGTTTCTAACCATTGTGTTTAGGACAACTGTGTTTCTGACCACTGTGTTTCTGACCAATGTGTTTCTGACAATTGTGCTTCTGACCACTGTGTATCGGACCAATGTCCTTCTGACAACTCTGTTTCTGACCACTGTGTTTCTGACCATTGTGTTTCTGACCACTGTGTTTCTGACCACTGTGTTTCTGACCAGTGTGTTTCTGACCAGTGTGTTTCTGACCACTGTGTTGCTGACCGGTGTATTTCTCACCAGTGTGTTTCTGACCACTGTGTTTCTGACCAGTGTGTTTCTGACAACTGTGTTTCCGACCAGTGTGTTTATGACCACTGTGTTTCTGACTACTGTGTTTATGACCACTGTGTTTCTGACCACTGTGTTTCTGACCAGTGAGTTTCTGACAAGTGTGCTTCTGACCACTGTGTTTCTTACCGCTGTGTTTCTGACCAGTGTGTTTCTGACCAGTGTGTTTCTGACCACTATGTTTCTAACCAGTGTGTTTCTGACCAGTGTGTTGCTGACCTGTGTTTTTCTGACCAGTGTGCTTATGACCAATGTGTTTATTATCACTGTGTTTCTGACCAGTGTTTATCTGACCACTGTGTTTTTGGCCAGTGTTTTTCTGACCACCGTTTTTCTGACCACTGTATTTCTGACAAATGTGTTTCTGACAATTGTGCTTCTGACCAGTGTGTTTCTGACCACTATGTTTCTTACCACTGTGTTTCTGATCAGTGTGTTTCTGACCACTTTGTTTCTGACCACTGTGTTTCTGACCAATGTGTTTCTGACCAGTTTTTTTCTGACCGCCGTGTTTCTGACCAGTGTGTTTCAGACCAGTGTGTTTCTGACCAGTGTGTTTCTGACCAGTGTGTTTCTGGCCACGGTGTTTCTGACCACTCTGTTTCTTACCAGTGTGTTTGTGACCAATGTGTTTCTGACCAGTGTGTTTCAGACCAGTGTGTTTCTGACCAGTGTGTTTCTGACCAGTGTGTTTCTGGCCACGGTGTTTCTGACCACTCTGTTTCTTACCAGTGTGTTTGTGACCAATGTGTCTCTGACCACTGTGTTTCTGACAATTGTGTTTCTGACCACTGTGTTTCTGACCAATGTGTTTCTGACCAGTGTGTTTCTGACCAGTGTGTTTCTGGCCACGGTGTTTCTGACCACTCTGTTTCTTACCAGTGTGTTTGTGACCAATGTGTCTCTGACCACTGTGTTTCTGACAATTGTGTTTCTGACCACTGTGTTTCTGACCAATGTGTTTTTGACCAGTGTGTTTCTGACCAGTGTGTTTCTGATTGGTGTGTTTCTGACCAGTGTGTTTCTGACAGCTGTGTTTCTGACCAGGGTCTTTCTGACCACTGTGTTTCTGACCACAGTGGTTCTGACCACTGTGTTTCTGACCACAGTGTTTTTGACCTGTGTGTTTCTGCCCACTGTGTTTCTGACCACCATCCCTCTGACCAGTGTGTTTTTGACCACTGTGTTTCTGACCAGGGTGTTTCTGACCAGTGTGTTTCTGACCAGTGTGTTTATGACCACTGTGTTTCTAACCAGTGTGTTTCTGACCACTGTGTTTCTGACCACGTTGTTTATGACCTCTGTGTTTCTAACCACTGTGTTTCTGACAAGTGTGCTTCTGACCACTATGTTTCTGGCAACTGTGTTTCTGACCAGTGTGTTTCTGACCGGTGTGTTTCTGACCACTGTTTTTCTGACCACTGTGTTTCTGACCAATGTGTCTCTGACCAGTGTGATTCTGACAACTGTGTTTCTGACCGATGTGTTTCTGACCACTATGTTTCTTACCAGTGTGTTTCTGACCACTGTGTTTCTCACCACTGTCTTTCTGAGCAGTGTGTTTCTTACCACTGTGTTCCTTACCAGTGTGTTTCTGACAAGTGTGCTTCTGACCACTGTGTTTCTGACCACTGTGTTTCCGACCAGTGTGTTTCTGACAAGTGTGTTTCTGACCACTGTGTTTCTGACCAGTGTGTTTCTGACCACTGTGTTCCTGACCACAGTGTTTCTAACTACTGTGTTTCTTACCACTGTGTTTCTGACCAGTGTGTTTCTGACCACTGTGTTTCTGTACACTGTCTTTCTGAGCAGTTTGTTTCTTACCACTGTGTTCCTGAGCAGTGTGTTTCCGACCAGTGAATTTCTGACCAGTGTGTTTCTGACCAGTGTGTTTCTGACCAGTGTGTTTCTTACCAGTTTGTTTCTGACCAGTGTATTTCTGACCACTGTGTTTCTGACCAGTGTGTTTCTGACCACTGTGTTTGTGACCGATGTGTTTCTGACCTGTGTGTTTCTGACCACTGTGTTTCTGACCAGTGTGTTTCTGACCAGTGTGTTTCTGACCACTGTGTTTCTGATCAGTGTGTTTCTGACCACTCTGTTTCTGACCACTGTGTTTCTGACCAGTGTGTTTCTGACCAGTGTGTTTCTGACCACTGTGTTTCTGATCAGTGTGTTTCTGACCACTCTGTTTCTGACCACTGTGTTTCTGACCAGTGTCTTCCTGACCACTGTGTCTCTGACCACTGTGTTTCTAACCACTGTGTTTCTGACCAGTGTGTTTCAGACCAGTCTTTCTGACCAGTCTGTTTCTGAACACTGTGTTTCTGGCCACTGTGTTTCTGACCACTGTGTTTCTGACCAGTGTTTTACTGACCAGTGTATTTCTGACCACTGTGTTTCTGACCACTGTGTTTCTGACTAGTGTGTTTCTAAACAGTGTGTTTTTGACAACTGTGTTTCTGACCAATGTGTTTCTGACCAATGTGTTTCTGACCAGTGTGTTTCTGTCCACTGTGTTTTTGACCAGTATGTTTCTGACTGCTGTGTTTCTGACCACCGTCCCAATGACCAGTGTGTTTCTGACCACTGTGTTTCTGACCAATGTGTTTCTGACCAATGTGTTTTTGACCAGTGTGTTTCTGACCACCGTCCCAATGACCAGTGTGTTTCTGACCACTGTGTTTCTGACCAATGTGTTTCTGACCAATGTGTTTTTGACCAGTGTGTTTCTGTCCACTGTGTTTTTGACCAGTGTGTTTCTGACTGCTGTGTTTCTGACCACCGTCCCAATGACCAGTGTGTTTCTGACCACTGTGTTTCTGACCAATGTGTTTCTGACCAATGTGTTTTTGACCAGTGTGTTTCTGACTGCTGTGTTTCTGACCACCGTCCCAATGACCAGTGTGTTTCTGACCACTGTGTTTCTGACCAATGTGTTTCTGACCAATGTGTTTTTGACCAGTGTGTTTCTGTCCACTGTGTTTTTGACCAGTGTGTTTTTTACCACTGTGTTTCTGACCAGTGTGTTCCTGACCACTGTGTTTCTGACCAGTGTGTTTCTGACCGCTGTGTTTCTGAGCAATGTGTTCCTGACCACTGTGTTTCTGACCACTGTGTTTCTGACCATTGTGTTTCTGACCTGTGTGCTTCTGACCGCTGGGTTTCTGACCAGTGTGTGTCTGACCAGTGTGTTTTTGACCAGTGTGTTTCTGACCTGTGTGCTTCTGACCGCTGGGTTTCTGACCAGTGTGTGTCTGACCAGTGTGTTTTTGACCAGTGTGTTTCTGACCACTGTGTTTCTGACCACTGTGTTTCTGACCACTGTGCTTCTGACAACTGTGTTTCTGACCACTGTGTTCCTGACCACGGTGTTTCTGACCAGTGTGTTTGTGACCACTGTGTTTCTGACCAGTGTGTTTGTGACCAGTGTGTTTCTGACCACTGTCTTTCTAAGCAGTGTGTTTCTGACCACTATGTCCCTAACTAGTGTGTTTTTGACCAGTGTGTTCTGACCAGTGTGTTTCTGACCAGTATGTTTCTCACCACTGTGTTTCTGAGCAGTTTGTTTCTGACCAGTGTGTTTCTGACCAGTGTGTTTCTGACAAGTGTGTTTCTGACCAGTGTGTTTCTGACCAGTGTGTTTCTAACCAGGGTGTTTCTGACCACTGTGTTTCTGACCAGTGTCTTTCTGACCACTGTGTTTCTGACCACCATGTTTCTGACCAGTGTGTTTCTGACCACTGTGTTTCTGACCAGTGTGTTTCTGACCACTATGTTTCTGACCACTGTGTTTCGGACCACTGTGTTACTGACCAGTGTGTTTCTGACCACTGTGTTACTGACCAGTGTGTTTCTGACCACTGTATTTCTGACCACTGTGATTCTGACCAGTGTGTTTCTGACCAATGTGTTTCTGACCACAGTGTTTCTGACCAGTGTGTTTCTGTTCACTGTGTTTCTGACCAGTGTGTTTTTAACCACTGTGTTTCTGACCAGTGTGTTTCTGACCAGTATGTTTCTGACCACTGTGTTTCTGACCATTGTGTTTCTGACCTGTGGGCTTCTGACCGCTGGGTTCCTGACCAGTGTCTGTCTGACCAGTGTGTTTTTGACCAGTGTCTTTCTGACCAGTGTGTTTCTGACCTCTATGTTTCTGACCACTGTATTTCTGACCAGTGTGTTTCTGACCACTGTGTTTCTGACCACTGTGTTTCTGACCACTGTGCTTCTGACCACAGTGTTTCTGACCATGACCAGTGTGTCCACGGTGTTTCTGACCAGTGTGTTTCTGACCACTGTGTTTCTGACCACTGTGTTTCTGACCAGTGTGTTTCTGACCACTGTGTTTCTGACCACTGTCTTTCTGAGCAGTGTGTTTCTGACCACTGTGTTCCTAACTAGTGTGTTTCTGACCAGTGTGTTCTGACCAGTGTATTTCTGACCAGTATGTTTCTCACCTGTGTGTTTCTGAGCAGTTTGTTTCTGACCAGTGTGTTTCTGATCACTATGTTTCTGACCAGTGTGTTTCTGACCACTGTGTTTCTGACCGATGTGTTTCTAACCAGGGTGCTCCTGACCAGTGTGTTTCTGACCAGTGTGTTTCTGACAAGTGTGTTTCTGACCAGTGTGTTTCTGACCAGTGTGTTTCTAACCAGGGTGTTTCTGACCACTGTGTTTCTGACCAGTGTCTTTCTGACCACTGTGTTTCTGACCACCATGTTTCTGACCAGTGTGTCTCTAACCACTGTGTTTCGAACCAGTGTGTTTCTGACCACTGTATTTCTGACCACTGTGTTTCTGACCAGTGTGTTTCTGACCACTGTGTTTCTGACCAGTGTGTCTCTCACCATTTTGTTTCTGACCACTGTGTTTCTGACCAGTGTGTTTCTGACCACTGTGTTTCTAACCACTGTGTTTCTGACCAGTGTGTTTCTGACCAATGTGTTTCTGACCACAGTGTTTCTGACCAGTGTGTTTCTGTTCACTGTGTTTCTGACCAATGTGTTTCTAACCACTCAGTTTCTGACCAGTGTGTTTTTGACCACAATGTTTCTGACCAGTGTGTTTCTGACCAGTATGTTTCTGACCACTGTGTTTGTGTCAAGTGTGTTTCTGACCAGTGTGTTTGTGACCAGTGTGTTTCTGACCAGTGTGTTTCTGACCACTGTGTTTCTGACCACTATGTTTCTGACCACTGTATTTCTGACCACTGTGTTTCTGACCACTCTGTTTCTGACCAGTGTGTTTCTGACCACTGTGTTTATGACCACTGTGTTTCTGACCACTGTGTTTCTGACCAGTGTGTTTCTGACAAGTGTGCTTCTGAGCACTGTGTTTCTGACCACAGTGTTTCTGACCAGGATGTTTCTGACCAGTGTGTTTCTGACCACTGTGTTTCTGACCGCTGCTTTTCTGACCAGTGTGTTTCTGACCAGTGTGTTTCTGACCACTGTGTTTCTGACCAGTGTGTTTCTGACCACTATGTTTCTGACCACTGTATTTCTGACCACTGTGTTTCTGACCACTCTGTTTCTGACCAGTGTGTTTCTGACCAGTGTGTTGCTAAACAGTGTATTTCGGACCACTGTGTTTCTGACCAGTGTGTTTCTGACCACTGTGTTTCTGACCAGTGGTTTCCTGACCACTGTGTTTCTGACCACTGTGTTTCTGACCAGTGGTTTCCTGACCACTGTGTTCCTTACCACTGTGTTTCTGACCAGTGTGTTTCTGACCACTGTGTTTCTGACCAGTGTGTTTGTGACCACTGTGATTCTGACCACTGTCTTTCTGAGCAGCATGTTTCTGACCACTGTGTTTCTAACCAGTGTGTTTCTGACCAGTGTGTTTGACCAGAGTGTTTCTGACCAGTGTGTTTCTGAGCAGTGTGTTTCTGACCAGTTTGTTTCTGACTAGTGTGTTTCTGACCACTGTGTTTCTGACCAGTGTGTTTCTCACCACTGTGTTTCTGACCAATGTGTTTCTGACCAGGGTGTTTCTGACCAGGGTGTTTCTGACCACTGTGTTTCTGACCACTGTGTTTTTGACCAGTGTGTTTCTGACCACTGTGTTTCTGACCGGTGTGTTTCCGACCACTGTGTTTCTGACCACTGTGTTTCTGACCACTGTCTTTCTGACCACTGTGTTTCTGACCAGTGTGTTTCTGACTAGTGTGTTTCTGACCAGTGTGTTTCTGACCAGTGTGTTTCTGACCAGTGTGTTTCTGACCACTGTGTTTCTGACCATTGTGTTTCTGACCACTGTGTTTCTGACCAGTGTGTTTCTGACTAGTGTGTTTCTGACCAGTGTGTTTCTGACCAGTGTGTTTCTGACCAGTGTGTTTCTGACCACTGTGTTTCTGACCATTGTGTTTCTGACCTGTGTGCTTCTGACCGCTGTGTTTCTGACCAGTGTGTTTCTGACCAGTGTGTTTCTGACCAGTGTGTTTCTGACCAGTGTGTTTCTGACCACTATGTTGCTGACCACTGTATATCTGAACAGTGTGTTTCTGACCACTGTGTTTCTGACCACTGTGTTTCTAACCACTGTGCTTCTGACTAGTGTGTTCCTGACCACTGTGTTCTGACCAGTGTGTTTCTGACCATTGTGTTCCTGACCATAGTGTTTCTGACCAGTGTGTTTCTGACGAGTGTGTTTCTGACCTGTTTGTTTCTGACCAGTGTGTTTCTGACCACTGTGTTTCTGACCACTTATGTTTCTGACCAGTGTGTTTCTGACCACTTTGTTTCTGACCAATGTGTTTCTGACCACTGTGTTTCTGACCACTGTGTTTCTGACCAGTATCTTTCTGACCATTATGTTTGTGACCACCATGTTTCTGACCAGTGTGTTTCTGACCACTGTGTTTTGAACCAGGGTGTTTCTGACCACTGTGTTTCTGACCACGGTGTTTCTGACCAGTGTGTTGTTGAGATAGTATGCACCTTGTCCACTGCCTAGCTGGCTAGCTACACATACAGACAAGGCATGCACTGCTCTATGGAGTATGTCCCCTTGGTCTGTTCTGAGATGGCCCAGGAATGCATTGCCCATAATGGGTATGTCCCCTGTGCCTCATCATAGGAACCATACCTTTTTGGCTTGGTTGACTAGGCACCGGAGTCTCAAACCAGAGGTCGCGGGTTCAAACCCCGCGACGGCCGCAATTTTCTTTGTGGCCAAAAGTGGGACAAGAAGCTTCTAGGAAGCTTACTAGAGCCTGCCTTGAGGATGACACTTGGCGGTCTAAGGACGCGCCAAGTAGGAATGTAGGTTGAGGTTGGCTCCAGTGGAGCCACTACAAGCAGAAGCTTTAGCAAAGCTTTGCAAGTATTAAAGCCTGTACCTTGCATGCATCCATTTACAGTTCTTGCCTTTGAGACTCCTCACAGAGTGTCTAACCAAAGGTAGACACTAAAGACCGACATGCGGACTTCGTGAGGTTGCAAACCAAACGAACCAAAAGTGTGGATCCCTCGTTCAAGGGTGATATGTTATCTTGGTTGCAATACCAAGAGCGGTTGGCGGCCTCCCATGCCGGGACCCGTTTTCTAGACCGTTGCTATCCGGCGCATTGACAAAGGGTTATGGGCCCACACTTCTGGTTCTAAGGCACGCTTCCAAGACCGACTAGCGTGTGGTCTTTCAGGGCG
>SZWC01001110.1:254780-265860 GCA_023375785.1 Penium margaritaceum
GACCTTGCAGCATGGACGATGAAGAACAACATGGCTCTCGCCATTCTTGTGACGTCCATCAACGAGACTCAACACTCCAACATCACAGGATGCACGTTGGCTGCCAAGGCCTATGCAAAACTCGCACGCGTGCATCAATCGAATGCCCTAGAAAACCGACTCTTCATCTTCCAACGGTTGATGTCGATGAGGGTGAGCGAAGGAGAATCGATACCCGCATTTTTGCAGTCGTTCGCCAACGTGCTGCAAGAGGTCCAGCAAATGGAATGGAATCTCGACTCCAACATGCGTGCCATGATCCTTCTAATGGCGCTGCCAGAAAGCTGGGGGTCCTTGATCACCGTATTTGGCGGTTGGAAGGAGGCAGATCTGACGTACGAAGCTGTCGCCGAACATGTCCGCAACGAGTTCATGGGACGCAGTGGCGCCAAGGCAAACATCTCAGCCTATGCCTCTCGCTTCGGTGGACAAAGTGCAAGCTCTCGCTAAGTCAAGGCAACAGCGGAAGCGCTGGTGGTGGAGGGAAAGGCAATGGTGGCGGGAAGAGTTCCAAGAAGCCCCGCAACTGTCACAACTGTGGCAAGGCTGGGCACTAGGCTAGGGACTGTCGTAGCCCGAAGAGAGAAGGCGGGAACAAAGGTGGAAAGGAGAAGAAGGATCTCACCATCATGATGGCTAGGGGGATGCCCATGAAGGGCGCAGCAATCCTTAGGCCCGGGGCATTCGCCCTTGACTCGGGCACCAACCACCACTCATCAAAAGAGAAGGGTGGATTTGTCTCCATGGCCGAATCTGTCATGCGCATCAAGTGTGCAAACGGTGGCGTCATCCAAGCCATGGGCGAAGGGGACAAGGTGATCACGTTCAACGTGAATGGTGCGGAGAAGGCAGTCAACCTTCAAAAGGTGGTGTACATGCCCTCCTTCGCAGCCAACTTGCTGTCCGTCTCACAAATCACCGACAACAACATGACAGTGGTGTTCACCAACAAGGAAGCGGTGGCCGTAAAAAACGAGGACATCCAGATTTTATACACCAAAGACGACCTCATGCTTCAAGTTCCAAGAGTCGACGGCCTCTACATGCTTCAAACTAAAGTCATCAAGGTGTCGGATGAGGGACTCGCATGTGCCACCAAGACAGTGACACCGGAGCCGAAGGATACACCACCGGCGACCGCTGCGGCCGCCATATCAACCAAGGACACTGATGCTGAGCTGTGGCACCGGCGATTTGGCCACGTGGCCAACAGCACGCTGCAAAAGATGCAAGAGCACGAGGTAGTCCGCGAAATGGAAGGGTGCACCATGAAGCATGGCAAAGGGTGTGCATTGTGTGAACCATGCCTCCAAGCGAAGGCAAAGAAGAAGCCGTTTGGGAGAGGAGGTCAACGAGCGGAGCACGTCTTGGAACTGATACACAGTGACGTGTGTGGACCCTTCCACACACCGTCTAACGGAGGAAGCAAGTACTTCCTGACCTTCATTGACGACCACAGCCGCAAGTTGTGGATCTACTTCCTCAAAACAAAGGGAGAGGTCAAGGAGAAGCTCCTCGAGTTCGTCGCCATGGTGGAGCGGCAAATGTCTAAGAAGGTGAAGGCACTCCGAAGTGACAACGGGGGTGAGTACGAGGCATGCAAGCCTTGGCTCAAGCATCATGGCATCCGCCACGAGCAAACCACCCCTTATAACCCCCAAAGCAACGGCGTTGCCAAGAGGATGAACCAGACCCTACTCGGTATGGTGCGAAGCATGCTCTTCGACGCCAAGCTCCCACCTCGCTTTTGGGCTGAAGCAGCAACAACGGCTTGCTACCTCTTGAACCTCACACCAGCGACCGCCTTGCGGAAGCGTGGAAAGGAGCAATACAAGCAGCTGAAGACCCCACAGGAAGCATGGTCGGGAAAGAAACCCAACGCATCTCATCTGAAGGTGTTCGGGTCAACGGCATGGGTGAAAATCCAGTCGGGAGAAGGTGGAGGCAAGCTCGATGCACGCTCCAAGAAGTGCATCATGGTTGGGTATGACACGTCACACAAAGCCTATCGGCTTTGGGACCAGGCAGCAGGCAAGCTCGTGAGGAGCCGTGACATCGTGTTCGACAAACGCACCCCTGGAAAGGGAGAGGTGCTGGACCCGACCCTCACTCCCAAAGCGGGAGAGTGGATAGTGTTGCTTGAGTCCGGAGACCAAGCACCCGACAACTGGCTTGCCTTGCGAGCAGGTGGTGGGAATGGGAGAGTGGCTGCAGAGGATGATGCAGCATCTGACATGGACGTGGATACCGAGGCGTCCGAGGCTTCTGAGTCTGACTTGGAGTCTGACGACTCTTCTAACGATGACGACGACGACAAACCACCACCTGTGGAAGCACCAGCACCAAAGCAAGAAGCGGCACCACTACCCCGACGCAGTTTGCGACCAAAGAGAGCACCTTTGTGGTATGAGGATGATTGGACCGGCCTTAGCTGGTCGTGCATGGCTCAGGGAGAGCCATCCACAGTGGCGGAGGCCATGAATGGCCCAGATGCGGCCAAGTGGAAGGAGGCAGTAGATAGCGAGCTCGCATCCATTGCCGAGAACGGCACGTGGGTGCTGGTCGATAGACCCAACAAGGCCCACGTGGTGGGATCCAAGTGGGTCCTCCGAGTGACGAAGAAGCAAGATGGCAACAGCGACAAGTTCAAGCAAGGGTAGTAGCTAAGGGATTCTCTCAACGCCCGGGCTCCAAGTACGATGAGACGTTCGCGCCCGTCGTGACCTTTGCCTCCATCCGCTCTCTCCTTGGCATTGCTGCCACAAAGAACTTGGAGATACACCAGATGGACGTCAGGACAGCTTTCCTTTATGGGAAGCTTGACAAGGAAGTGCTGATGGAAGTGCCCGAAGGAGTCAAAGCTCCCAAGGGCAAGGTGTGCAAGTTGGTGAAAGCGCTCTACGGGCTGAAATAGGCCCCAAGGATGTGGTACAAGGAGATGGACGGTTTCATGACTGGTCTCGCGCCTCTGACCACTGTGTTTCTGACCACTGTGTTTCTGACCACTGTGCGTCTGACCACTGTTTTATGACCACTGTGTTTCTGACCAGTGTGTTTCTGACCACATTGTTTCTGACCAATATGTTTCTTACCACTGTGTTTCTGACCATTGTGTTTCTGACCACTGTGTTTCTAACAACAGTATTTCTGACCAGTGTGGTTCTGACAATTGTGTTTCTGACCACAGTGTTTCTGACCAGTGTGTTCCTGACCAGTGTGTTTCGGACCACTTTTTTTCTGACCAATGTGTTTCAGACCTGTGTCTTTCTAGCCACTGTGTTTCTGACCACTGTGTTTCCGATCAAGGTGTTTATGACAACTGTGTTTCTGACCAGTGTGTTTCTGAGCACTGTGTTTCTGACCGGTTTGTGTCTGACTACTGTGTTTCTGACCACTGTGTTTCTAAATAGTGAGTTTCTGACCACTGTGTTTCTGACCAGTGTGTTTCTGAGCACTGTGTTTCTGACCGGTTTGTGTCTGACTACTGTGTTTCTGACCACTGTGTTTCTAAATAGTGAGTTTCTGACCACTGTGTTTCTGACCAGTGTGTTACTGATTAGTTTGTTTCTGACCAGTGTTTTTCTGACCAGTGTGTTTCTGACCAGGGTGTTTTACACCGCTGTGTTTCTGACAATTGTGTTTCTGACCACTGTGTTTCTGACCACTTTGTTTCAGACCAGTGTCTTTCTGACCACTGTGTTTCTGACCAGTGTGTTTCTGACCAGGGTGTTTTACACCGCTGTGTTTCTGACAATTGTGTTTCTGACCACTGTGTTTCTGACCACTTTGTTTCAGACCAGTGTCTTTCTGACCACTGTGTTTCTGACCACCGTGTTTTTGACCACTTTGTTTCTGACCACTGTGTTTCTGACCAGTGTGTTTCTGCCCACTGTGTTTCTGACCAGTTTGTTTCTGACCACTTTGTTTCTGACCACTGTGTTTCTGACCACTGTGTTTCTGACCAGTGTGTTTCTGACCAGTGTGTTTGTGACCACTATGTTTTAGACCACTGTGTTTTTGACCACTGTGTTTCTGACCAGTGTGTTTCTGACCACTGTGTTTCTGACCACTGTGTTTCTGACCACTGTGTTTCTGACCACTGTGTTTCTGACCACTGTGTTTCTGACCAGTTTGTTTCTTACCACAGTGTTTCTGACCAGTGTTCTTCAGACGAGTGTGTTTCTGACCAGTGTGTTTCTGACCACTGTGTTTCTGACCACTGTGATTCTGACCAGTGTGTTTCTGACCAGTGTGTTTCCGACCACTGTATTTCTGACCATTGTGTTTCTGACCACTGTGTTTCTGACCAGTGTGTTTCTGACCATTGTGTTTCTGACCTGTGTGTTTCTGACCACTGTGTTTCTGACCAGTGTGTTTCTGACCAGTGTGTTTCTGACCACTGTGTTTAAGACCACTGTGTTTCTGACCACTATATTTCTGACCAGTGTGTTTCTGACCTGTGTCTCTAACCAGTGTGTTTCTGACCATTGTGTTTCTAACCACTGTTTTCCTGACAAGTGTGTTTCTGACCACTTTGTTTCTAACCACTTTGTTTCAGAGCAGTGTGTTTTTTACCACTCTGTTTCTGGCCAGTGTGTTTCTGACCGGTGTGTTTCTGACCACTGTCTTTCTGACCAATTTGTGTCTGACCAGTGTATTTCTGACCAGTGTGTTTCCGACCACTGTGTTTCAGACCGGTGTGGTTCTGACCAGTGTGTTTCTGATCACTGTGTTTCTGACCACTGTGTTTCTGACCACTGTGTTTCTGACAACTGTGTTTCTGACCAGTGTGTTTCTGACAATTGTGTCTCTGACCACTGTGTTTCTGACCACTGTGTTTCTGACCACTGAGTTTCTGACCGAGGTGTTTCTGACAACTGTGTTTCTGACCAGTTTGTTTATGACCACTTTGTTTCTAACCACTGTGTTTCTGACCAGTGTGATCCTGACCACTGTGTTTCTGACCAGTGTGTTTCTGACCACTGTGTTTCTGACCACAGTGTTTCTGACCACCGTGTTTCTGACAAGTGTGTTTCGGACCAGTGTGCTTCTGACCAGTGTGTTTCTGACCACTGTGTTTCTGACCACATTGTTTCTGACCGGTGTGTTTCTGACCACTGTGTTTCTGACCAGTAAGTTTCTGACCCCTGTGTTTCTGACCACTGTGTTTCTGACCAGTGTGTTTCTGACCATTGTGTTTCCGACCAGTGTGTTTTTGACCACTGTCTTTCTGACCACTGTGCGTCTGACCACTGTGTTTCTGACCACTGTGTTTTTGACCACTGTGTTTCTGACCAGTGTGTTTCTGACCACTGTGCGTCTGACCACTGTGTTTCTGACCACTGTGTTTTTGACCACTGTGTTTCTGACCAGTGTGTTTCTCACCACAGTGATTCGGACCAGTGTGTTTCAGACCAGTGTGTTTCTGACCAGTGAGTTTCTGACCACTGTGTTTCTGACCACTGTGTTTCTGACCAGTGTGTTTTGAACCAGTGTGTTTCTGACTAGTGTGTTCCTGACCACTGTGTTCCTGACCAGTGTGTTTCTGACCACTGTGTTCCTGACCACTGTGTTTCTGACCAGTGTGCTTGTCACCACTGTGTTTCTGACCAGTGTTTTTCTGACCAGTGTATTTCTGACCACTGTGTTTCTGACCACTGTGTTTCTGACCACTGAGTTTCCAACCACTGCGTTTCTGACCACTGTGTTTCTGACCACTGTGTTTCTGACCAGTGTGTATTAGACCAGTGTGTTT
Organism: Penium margaritaceum; assembly: GCA_023375785.1. NCBI lineage: Eukaryota > Viridiplantae > Streptophyta > Zygnematophyceae > Desmidiales > Peniaceae > Penium > Penium margaritaceum. The sequence goes on from SZWC01001110.1 coordinate 260,575, forward strand.
CTGACCAGTGAGTTTCTGACCAGTGTGTTTCTAACCAGTGTGTTTCTGACTAGTGTGTTCCTGACCACTGTGTTCCTGACCAGTGTGTTTCTGACCAGTGTTTTTCTGACCAGTGTATTTCTGACCAGTGTGTTTCTGACTAGTGTGTTTCTGACCACTGTGTTCCTGACCACTGTGTTTCTGACCAGTGTGTATTAGACCAGTGTGTTTCTGACCAGTGAGTTTCTGACCAGTGTGTTTCTAACCAGTGTGTTTCTGACTAGTGTGTTCCTGACCACTGTGTTCCTGACCAGTGTGTTTCTGACCAGTGTTTTTCTGACCAGTGTATTTCTGACCAGTGTGTTTCTGACTAGTGTGTTTCTGACCACTGTGTTCCTGACCACTGTGTTTCTGACCAGTGTGTATTAGACCAGTGTGTTTCTGACCAGTGAGTTTCTGACCAGTGTGTTTCTAACCAGTGTGTTTCTGACTAGTGTGTTCCTGACCACTGTGTTCCTGACCAGTGTGTTTCTGACCAGTGTTTTTCTGACCAGTGTATTTCTGACCAGTGTGTTTCTGACTAGTGTGTTTCTGACCACTGTGTTCCTGACCACTGTGTTTCTGACCAGTGTGTATTAGACCAGTGTGTTTCTGACCAGTGAGTTTCTGACCAGTGTGTTTCTAACCAGTGTGTTTCTGACTAGTGTGTTCCTGACCACTGTGTTCCTGACCAGTGTGTTTCTGACCAGTGTTTTTCTGACCAGTGTATTTCTGACCAGTGTGTTTCTGACTAGTGTGTTTCTGACCACTGTGTTCCTGACCACTGTGTTTCTGACCAGTGTGTATTAGACCAGTGTGTTTCTGACCAGTGAGTTTCTGACCAGTGTGTTTCTAACCAGTGTGTTTCTGACTAGTGTGTTCCTGACCACTGTGTTCCTGACCAGTGTGTTTCTGACCAGTGTTTTTCTGACCAGTGTATTTCTGACCAGTGTGTTTCTGACTAGTGTGTTTCTGACCACTGTCTTTCTGACCAGTCTGTTTCTGACCACTGCGTTTCTGACCACTGTGTTTCTGACCACTGTGTTCCTGACAACCGTGTTTCCAACAAGTGTGTCTGTGACCACTGTGTTGCAGACCAGCGTGTTTCCAACCACTGTGTTTTTGACTAGTGTGATTTGACCACTGTGTTTCTGACCATTGAGTTTCTGACCAGTGTGTTTCTGACCTGTGTGTTTCTGACCACTGTGTTTCCGACCACTGTGTTTCAGACCAGTGTGTTCCTGACCAATGTGTCTCTGACCACAGTATTTCTGTCCAGTGTGCCTCTGACCAGTGTGTTTCTGACCACTATGCTTCTGACCACTGTGTTTCTGACCACTCTGTTTCCTACCACTCTGTTTCTGACCAGTGCGTTTCTGACCACTGTGTTTCTGGCCACAGTGTTTCTGACCACTGTGTTTCTGACCACTGTGTTTCTGGCCAGTGTGTTTCTGACCACTGTGCTTCTGACTACTGTGTTTCTGACCACTGTGTTTTTTACCACTGTGTTTCTGACCAGTGTGATTTTGACCACTGTGTTTCTGACCACTGTGTTTCTGACCACTGTGTTTCTGACCATTGTGTTTCTGACCAGTGTGTTTCTGACCATTGTGTTTCTGACCAGTGTGTTTCTGACCAGTGTGTTTTTGACCATTGTGTTTCTGACCACTGTGTTTCTGACCACTGCGTTTCTGACCACTGTGTTTCTGACCACTGCGTTTCTGACCACTGTGTTTCTGACCACTGCGTTTCTGACCACTGTGTTTCTGACCACTGCGTTTCTGACCACTGTGTTTCTGACCACTGCGTTTCTGACCACTGTGTTTCTGACCACTGCGTTTCTGACCACTGTGTTTCTGACCACTGCGTTTCTGACCACTGTGTTTCTGACCACTGCGTTTCTGACCACTGTGTTTCTGACCACTGCGTTTCTGACCACTGTGTTTCTGACCACTGCGTTTCTGACCACTGTGTTTCTGACCACTGCGTTTCTGACCACTGTGTTTCTGACCACTGCGTTTCTGACCACTGTGTTTCTGACCACTGCGTTTCTGACCACTGTGTTTCTGACCACTGCGTTTCTGACCACTGTGTTTCTGACCACTGCGTTTCTGACCACTGTGTTTCTGACCACTGCGTTTCTGACCACTGTGTTTCTGACCACTGCGTTTCTGACCACTGTGTTTCTGACCACTGCGTTTCTGACCACTGTGTTTCTGACCACTGCGTTTCTGACCACTGTGTTTCTGACCACTGCGTTTCTGACCACTGTGTTTCTGACCACTGCGTTTCTGACCACTGTGTTTCTGACCACTGCGTTTCTGACCACTGTGTTTCTGACCACTGCGTTTCTGACCACTGTGTTTCTGACCACTGCGTTTCTGACCACTGTGTTTCTGACCACTGCGTTTCTGACCACTGTGTTTCTGACCACTGCGTTTCTGACCACTGTGTTTCTGACCACTGCGTTTCTGACCACTGTGTTTCTGACCACTGCGTTTCTGACCACTGTGTTTCTGACCACTGCGTTTCTGACCACTGTGTTTCTGACCACTGCGTTTCTGACCACTGTGTTTCTGACCACTGCGTTTCTGACCACTGTGTTTCTGACCACTGCGTTTCTGACCACTGTGTTTCTGACCACTGCGTTTCTGACCACTGTGTTTCTGACCACTGCGTTTCTGACCACTGTGTTTCTGACCACTGCGTTTCTGACCACTGTGTTTCTGACCACTGCGTTTCTGACCACTGTGTTTCTGACCACTGCGTTTCTGACCACTGTGTTTCTGACCACTGCGTTTCTGACCACTGTGTTTCTGACCACTGCGTTTCTGACCACTGTGTTTCTGACCACTGCGTTTCTGACCACTGTGTTTCTGACCACTGCGTTTCTGACCACTGTGTTTCTGACCACTGCGTTTCTGACCACTGTGTTTCTGACCACTGCGTTTCTGACCACTGTGTTTCTGACCACTGCGTTTCTGACCACTGTGTTTCTGACCACTGCGTTTCTGACCACTGTGTTTCTGACCACTGCGTTTCTGACCACTGTGTTTCTGACCAATGTGTTTCTGACCTCTGTGTTTCTGACCACTGTGTTTCTGACCAGTGTGTTTCTAACCACTGTGTTTCTGACCACTGTGTTTCTGACCACTGTGTTTCTGACCACTGTGTTTCTGACCAGTGTGTTTCTGACCAGTGTGTTTCTGACCACAATGTTTCTTACCACAGTGTTTCTGACCACTGTGTTAATGACCACTGTGATTCTGATCATTGTGTTTCTGACCAGTGTGTTTCTAACAACTGTGTTTCTGACCACTGTGTTTCTAACCACTGTGTTTCTGACCAGTGTGTTTCAGACCACCGTGTTTCTGACCACTGTGTTTCTGACCACTGTGCTTCTGACCACTGTGTTTCTGACCACTGTGTTTCTAACCACTGTGTTTCTGACCAGTGTGTTTCAGACCACCGTGTTTCTGACCACTGTGTTTCTGACCACTGTGCTTCTGACCACTGTGTTTCTGACCACTGTGTTTCTAACCACTGTGTTTCTGACCAGTGTGTTTCAGACCACCGTGTTTCTGACCACTGTGTTTCTGACCACTGTGCTTCTGACCACTGTGTTTCTGACCACTGTGTTTCTAACCACTGTGTTTCTGACCAGTGTGTTTCAGACCACCGTGTTTCTGACCACTGTGTTTCTGACCACTGTGCTTCTGACCACTGTGTTTCTGACCACTGTGTTTCTAACCACTGTGTTTCTGACCAGTGTGTTTCAGACCACCGTGTTTCTGACCACTGTGTTTCTGACCACTGTGCTTCTGACCACTGTGTTTCTGACCACTGTGTTTCTAACCACTGTGTTTCTGACCAGTGTGTTTCAGACCACCGTGTTTCTGACCACTGTGTTTCTGACCACTGTGCTTCTGACCACTGTGTTTCTGACCACTGTGTTTCTAACCACTGTGTTTCTGACCAGTGTGTTTCAGACCACCGTGTTTCTGACCACTGTGTTTCTGACCACTGTGCTTCTGACCACTGTGTTTCTGACCACTGTGTTTCTAACCACTGTGTTTCTGACCAGTGTGTTTCAGACCACCGTGTTTCTGACCACTGTGTTTCTGACCACTGTGCTTCTGACCACTGTGTTTCTGACCACTGTGTTTCTAACCACTGTGTTTCTGACCAGTGTGTTTCAGACCACCGTGTTTCTGACCACTGTGTTTCTGACCACTGTGCTTCTGACCACTGTGTTTCTGACCACTGTGTTTCTAACCACTGTGTTTCTAACCAGTGTGTTTCTGACCAACGTGTTTCTGACGACTGTGTTTCTCACCACTGTGTTTTTGACCACTGTGTTTCTGACCAGTGTGTTTTTGACCACCGTGTTTCTGACCACTGTGCGTCTAACCACTGTGTTTCTGACCAGTGTTTCTCTGACCACGAGGTTGCAGCCCAGTGTGTTTCCCACCACTGTGTTTCTGACCAGTGTGTTGCTCACCGCTGTGTTTCTGACCACGGTGTTTCTGACCAGTGTGTTTCTGACCAGTGTGTTTCTGACAACTGTGTTTCTGACCACAGTGTTTCTGACCACTGTGTTTCTGACCACTGTGTTTCTGACCATTGTGATTCTGACCAGTGTGTTCCTGACCACTGTGTTTCTGACAACTGTGTTTCTGACAACAGTGTTTCTGACCACTGTGTTTCTTACCACTGTGTTTCTGACCATTGTGATTCTGACCAGTGTGTCTCTAACGACTGTGTTCCAGACCAGCGTGTTTCCCACCACTGTGTTTCTGACCAGTGTGATTCTCACCAGTGTGTTTCTGACCACTGTGTTTCTGACCACTGTGTTTCTGACCAGTGTGTTTCTGACGACTGTGTTTCTGACCACTGTGTTTCGGACCATTGTGTTTCTGACTAGTGTGTTTGTGACCAGTGTGTTTCTGACCCCTGTGTTTTTGACCACTGTGTTTCTGACCACTGTGTGTCTGACCACTCTCTTTCTGACCACTGTGTTTCTGACCAGTGTGCCTATGACCAGTGTGTTTCTGACACCTGTGTTTCTGACCTGTGTGTTTCTGAGCACTGTATTTCTGACCACTGTGTTTCTGACCACTGTGTTTTTGACCACTGTGTTTTTGACCAGTGTGTTTCTGACTAGTGTGTTTCTGACCACTGTGTTTCTGACCACTGCATTTCGGACCACTGTGTTTCTGACCACTGTGTTTTTGACCACTGTGTTTCTGACCAGTGTGTTTCTGACCA
>SZWC01001110.1:284867-306253 GCA_023375785.1 Penium margaritaceum
TGTGTTTCTGACCACTGTGTTTCTGACCAGTGTGTTTCTGACCACTGTGTTTCTGACCAGTGTGTTTCTGACCACTGTCTGTCTGACCACTGTGTTTCTGACCAGAGTGTTTCTGATCACTGTGTTTCTGACCAATGTGTTTCGGACCAGTGTGTTTCTGACCTGAGGTTTCCGACCGGTGTATTTCTCACTAGTGTGTTTCTGACCAGTTTGTTTCTGACCACTGTGTTTCTGACCAGTGTGTTTCTGACCACTGTGTTTCTGACGACTGTGTTTCTTACCACTGTGCCTCTCACCACTGTTATTTAACCGGTGTGTTTCTGACCCCTGTGTTTTTGACCAGTGTGTTTGTGACCACTGTGTTTCTCACCACTGTGTTTCTGACCAGTGTGTTTCTGACCAGTGTGCTTCTGACCACTGTTGCCCTGACCACTGTAATTCTGACCGGTGTGTTTCTGACCAGTGTGTTTCTGACCAGTGTGTTTCTGACCACTGTGTTTCTGACCACTGTATTTCTGACCGGTGTGTTTCTGACCACTGTGTTTCTGACCATGTATTTATGACCCCTGTCTTTCTCACCAGTGTGTTTCTGACCACTGTGTTTCTGACCACTGTTTTTCTGACCAGTGTGTTTCTGACCACTGTGTTTCTGACCACTGTGTTTCTTTCAACTGTGTTTCTGACCACTGTGTTTCTGACCAGTGTGTTTCTGACCACTGTGTTTCTGACCAGTGTGTTTCTGACCACTGTGTTTCTGACCACTGTGTTTCTTTCAACTGTGTTTCTGACCACTGTGTTTCTGACCAGTGTGTTTCTGACCACTGTGTTTCTGACCACTGTATTTGTGAGCAATGTGTTTGTGACCAGCATGTTTCTGACCACTTGGTTTCTGACCAATGTGCTTTTTACCACTGTGTTTCAGACAAGTGTGTTTCTGAACGGTATTTTTGACCAGTGTGTTTATGACCACTGTGTTTTTGACCACTGTGTTTCTGACCACTGTGTTTCTGACCACTGTGTTTCTGACCAGTGTGTTTCTGAGCACTGTATTTCTGACCACTGTGTTTCTGACCACTGTGTTTCTGTCCATTGTGTGTTTTACCAGTGTGTTTCTGGTGAGTGTGTTTCTGACCACTGTGTTTCTGACCACTGTGTTTCTGACAACTGTGTTTCTGACCACTTTTTGTGACCACCGTGTTTCTGACCACTGTGTTTCTGACCACGGTGTTTCTGACCACTATGTTTCTCACCACTGTGTTTCTGACCAATATGTTTCTGACCACTGTGTTTCTTACCATTGTGTTTCTGACCACTGTGTTTCTGACCTGTGTGTTTCTGACCAGAGTGTTTCTGACCACTATGTTTCTGACCAGTGTATTTCTCACCAGTGTGTTTCTGACCAGTGTGTTTCTGACCACTGTGTTTCTGACCAGTGTGTTTTTGACCAGTGTGTTTCTGACCACTGTGTCTCTGACCACTGTGTTTCTGACCACTGTGTTTCTGACCACTATGTTTCAGACCACTATGTTTCTGACCACTATGGTTCTAACCACTGTGTTTCTGACTACTGTGTTTCTGACCGGTGTGTTTCTGACCAGTGTGTTTCTTACCAGTGTGTTTGTGACACCTGTTTACTGACCACAGTGTTTCTGACCACTGTGTTTCTGACCACAGTGTTTCTGACCAGTGTGTTTCTGACCACAGTGTTTCTGACCACTGTGTTGTTTACCACTGTGTTCCTGACCACGGTGTTTCTGACAAATGTGCCTCCGAGTAGTGTGTTTCTGACCACTGTGTTTTTGACCAGTGTGTTTGTGACCAGCCTGTTTCTGACCACTGTGTTTCGGACCACTGTGTTTCAGACTAGTGTGTTTCTGAACAGTGTTTCTGACCATTGTGTTTATAACCACTGTTTTTCTGACCACTGTGTTTCTGACCACTGTGTTTCGGACCACTGTTTTTCTGACCTTTGTGTTTCTGACCACTGTGTTTCTGACCAGGGTGTTTCTGACCAGTGTGTTTCTGACCAGTGTGTTTCTGACCAGTGAGTTTCTGACCATGGTGTTTCTGACCACTGTGTTTTTGACCACTGTGTTTTTGACCACTGTGTTTTTGACCACTGTGTTTTTGACCACTGTGTTTTTGACCACTGTGTTTTTGACCACTGTGTTTTTGACCACTGTGTTTTTGACCACTGTGTTTTTGACCACTGTGTTTTTGACCACTGTGTTTTTGACCACTGTGTTTTTGACCACTGTGTTTTTGACCACTGTGTTTTTGACCACTGTGTTTTTGACCACTGTGTTTTTGACCACTGTGTTTTTGACCACTGTGTTTTTGACCACTGTGTTTTTGACCACTGTGTTTTTGACCACTGTGTTTTTGACCACTGTGTTTTTGACCACTGTGTTTTTGACCACTGTGTTTTTGACCACTGTGTTTTTGACCACTGTGTTTTTGACCAGTGTGTTTGTGACCAGCCTGTTTCTGACCACTGTGTTTCTGACCACTGTGTTTCTGACCACTGTGTTTCTGACCACTGTGTTTCTGACCACTGTTTTTCTGACCACTGTGTTTCTGACCACTGTGTTTCTGGCCAATGTGTATCTGACCACTGTGTTTCTGACTAGTGTTCTTCTGACCAGTGTGTTTCCGACCACTGTGTTTCCGACCACTGTTTTTTTGACCAGTGTGTTTCTGACCACTGTGTTTCTGACCAGGGTGTTTCTGACCAGTGTGTTTCTGACCGGTGTGTTTCTGACCAGTGAGTTTCTGACCATGGTCTTTCTGACCACTGTGTTTGTGACCAGTGTGTTTATGACCACTGTGTTTCTAACCATTGTGTTTCTGACCACTGTGTTTCTGACCAGTGTGTTTCTGACCAGTGTGTTTCTGACCACTGTGTTTTTGACCAGTGTGTTTCTGACCACTTTGTTTCTGACCACTGTGTTTCTAACCATTGTGTTTCTGACCACTGTGTTTCTGACCAGTGTGTTTCTGACCAGTGTGTTTCTGACCACTGTGTTTTTGACCAGTGTGTTTCTGACCACTTTGTTTCTGACCACTGTGTTTCTGACCACTGTGTTCCGGACCACTGTGTTTCTGACCACTGTGTTTCTGACCACTGTGTTTCTGACAACTGTGTTTCTGACCACTTTTTGTGACCACTTTGTTTCTGACCACAGCGTTTCTGACCACTGTGTTTCTTACCACTGTGTTTCTGACCACTATGTTTCTGACCACTGTGTTTCTGACCAGTGTATTTCTGACCACTGTGTTTCTGACCAGTGTGAATCTGACCAGAGTGTTCCTGACCACTGTGTTTCTGACCAGTGTGTTTCTGACCAGTGTGTTTCTGACCTGAGGTTTCCGACCAGTGTATTTCTCACCAGTGGTTTTCTGACCAGTGTGTTTCTGACCACTGTGTTTCTGACCAGTGTGTTTTTGACCAGTGTGTTTCTGACCACTGTGTCTCTGACCACTGTGTTTCTGACCACTGTGTTTCTGAGCACCATGTTTCTGAGCACTATGTTTCAGACCACTATGTTTCTGACCACTGTGTTTCTGACTACTGTGTTTCTGATCAGTGTGTTTCTGACCAGTGTGTTTCTTACCAGTGTGTTTGTGACACCTGTTTTTCTGACCAGTGTGTTTCTGACCACTGTGTTTCTAACCACTGTGTTTCTGACGACTGTGTTTCTGACCTCTGTGTTTCTGACCACTGTGTTTCTGACCACTGTGTTTCTGACCCTTTGTTTCCTGACCAGTGTGTTTCTGACCACTGTGCTTCTGACCACTGTGTTTCTGACCTCTGTGTTTCTGACCACTGTGTTTCTGACTAGTGTGTTTCTGACCACTGTGTTTCTGACCAATGTGTTTCTGACCACGGTGTTTAAGACTTGTGTATTTCTGAGAAGTATTTCTGACCATTGTGTTTACAACCACTGTGTTTCTGACCACTGTGTTTTTCTGACCACGGTTTCTGACCACTGTGTTTTTCTGAACAGTGTGCCTCTGACCAGTGTGTTTCTGACCACTGTGTTTCTGACCAGTGTGTTTCAGAGCACAGTATTTTTGACCACTGTGTTTCTGACCACTGTGTTTCTGTCCATTGTGTTTTTTTCATGTGTGTTGATGACAAGTGTGTTTCTGACCACTGTGCTTCTGACCACTGTGTTTCTGACCACTGTGTTTCTGACCACTGTGTTTCTGACCACTGTTTTTCTGACCACTGTGTTTCTGACCACTATGTTTGTGAGCAGTGTGTTCCTGACCACTGTGTTTCTAACCACTGTGTTTCTGACCACTGTGTTTCTGACCAGTGTGTTTCTGACCAGTTTGTTTCTGACCACTCTATTTTTTACCATTGTGTTTCTGACCACTTTGTTTCTGACAATTGTGTTTCTTACCACTGTGTTTCTGACCAATGCGTTTTTGACCACTGTGTTTCTGACCACTGTGTTTCTTTCCACTGTGTTTCTGACCGCTTTGTTTCTTACCACTGTGTTTCGTACAACTGTGTTTCTGACCACTGTGTTTCTGACCACAGTGTTCCTGACCACAGTGTGTTTCAGACTAGTGTGTTTCTGAACAGTGTTTCTGACCATTGTGTTTATAACTACTGTGTTTCTGACCACTGTGTTTCTGACCACTGTGATCTGACCACTGTGTTTTTGACCACTGTGTTTCTGACCACTGTGTTTCTGACCACTATGTCTCTGACCACTGTGTTTCTGACCACTGTGTTTCTGACCACTGTGATCTGACCACTGTGTTTTTGACCACTGTGTTTCTGACCACTGTGTTTCTGACCACTATGTCTCTGACCACTGTGTTTCTGACCACTGTGTTTCTGACCACTGTATTTCTGACTAGTGTGTTTCTGACCACTGTGTTTCTGACCACTATGTCTCTGACCACTGTGTTTCTGACCACTGTGTTTCTGACCACTGTTTTTCTGACCACTGTGTTTCTGACCTCTGTGTTTCTGATCAGGGTGTTTCTGACCACTGTGTTTCTGACCAGTGTCTTTCTGACCAGTGAGTTTCTGACCATTGTGTTTCTGACCACTGTGTTTGTGACCAGTGTGTTCCTGACCACTGTGTTTCTGACCACTGTGTTTCTGACCGGTGTGTTTCTGACCAGTGTGTTTCTGACCACTGTGTTTCTGACCACTGTGTTTCTGACCACTGTGTTTCTGACCACTGTGATTCTGACCACTGTGTTTCTAACCACTTTTTGTGACCACAGGTTTTCTGACCACTGTGTTTCTGACCACGGTGTTTCTGACCACTGTGTTTCTGACCATTGTTTTTCTGACCACTATGTTTCTGACCACTGTGTTTTTGACCAGTGTGTTTCTGACCACTGTGTTTCTGACCAGTGTGTTTCTGACCAGAGTGTTTCTGACCACTGTGTCTTTGACCACTGTGTTTTTGACCACTGTGTTTCTGACCACTATGTTTCTGACCATTATGTTTCTGACCACTATGTTTCTGACCACTATGTTTCTGACTACTGTGTTTCTGACCAGTGTGTTTCTGACCAGTGTGTTTCTTACCAGTGTGTTTTTGACACCTGTTTTTCCGACCACTGTGTTTCTGACCACTGTGTTTCTGACCACTGTGTTTCTGACCACTGTGTTTCTGACCAGTGTGTTTCTGACCACTGTGTTTCTGACCACTGTGTTTCTGACCACTGTGTTTCTGACCACTGTGTTTCTGACCACTGTGTTTCTGACCAGTGTGTTTCTGACCACTGTGTTTCTGACCACTGTGTTTCTGACCAGTGTGTTTGAGACCAGGGTGTTTCTAACCACTGTGTTTCTGACCACTGTGTTTCTGACCACTGTGTTTCAGACAAGTGTGTTTCTGAACAGTCTTTCTGACCACTGTGTTTCTGACCAGAGTGTTTGTGACCAGCGTGTTTCTGACCACTGTGTTTCTGACCACTGTGTTTCAGACAAGTGTGTTTCTGAACAGTCTTTCTGACCACTGTGTTTCTGACCAGAGTGTTTGTGACCAGCGTGTTTCTGACCACTGTGTTTCTGACCACTGTGTTTCTGACCACTGTGTTTCTGGCCACGGTGTTTCTGACCAGAGTGCCTCTGACCAGTGTGTTTCTGACCACTGTGTGTCTTACCAGTGTGTTTCTGAGCACTGTATTTCTGACCACTGTGTTTCTGACCACCGTGTTTCTGTCCATTGTGTTTTTTTCCAGTGTGTTTCTGACGAGTGTGTTTTTGACCACTGTGTTTCTGACCACTGTACTTTTGACCACTGTGTTTCTGACCACTGTGTTTCTGACCACTGTGGTTCTGACCACTGTTTTTCTGACCACTTTGTTTCTGACCAGTTTGTTTCCGACCATAGTGTTTCCGACCACAGTGTCTCTAACCACTGTGTTTCTGACCAGGGTGTTTCTGACCAGTGTGTTTCTGACCAGTGTGTTTCTGACCAATGTGTTCCTGACCACAGTGTTTTTGACCAGTGTGTTCCTGACAACTGTGTTTTAATCACTGTGTTTCTGACCACTGTGTTTCTGACCAGTGTTTTTCTGACCAGTTTGTTTCTGATCACTCTGTTTTTGACTAGTGTGTTTCTGACCACTTTTTTTCACACCACTGTGTTTCTGACCACTGTGTTTGTGACCACTGTTTTTCTGACCAATGCGTTTTTGACGACTGTGTTTCTGACCACTGTGTTTCTGACCACCGTGTTTCTGACCACTGTGTTTCTGACCACTGTGTTTGTGACCACTGTGTTTCTGACCACTGTGTTTCTGACCACAATGTTTCTGACTACTGTGTTTCTGTCCAGTGTGTTTCTGACGACTGTGTTTCTGACTAGTGTGTTTCTGACAAGTGTGTTTCTGACCTTTTTGTTTCAACCAGAGTGTTTCTAACCACTGTGTTTCTGACCAGAGTGTTTCTGACCAGTTTGTTTCTGACCAGTGGCTACCGACCAGTGTATTTCTCACCAGTGTGTTTCTGACCAGTGTGTTTCTGACCACTTTGGTTCTGACCACTGTGTTTCTGACCACTGTGTTTCTCACCAGTGTGTTTCTGACTACTGTTTTTCTGACCACTGAGTTTCAGACAACTGTGTTTCTGACTACTGTGTTTCTGACGACTGTCTATGACCAATGTGTCTCTGACCATTGTGTTTGTAACCGGTGGGTTTCTGACCATTGTGTTTTTGACCAGTGTGTTTCTGACCACTGTGTTCCTAACCACTGTGTTTCCAACCAGTGTGTTTCTGACCAGTGTGTTTATGACCACTGTGGTTCTGACCACTGTAATTCTGACCAGTGTGTTTCTGACCACTGTGTTTCTGACCACGTATTTCTGACCCCTGTGTTGCTGACCACTATGTTTCTGACCACTGTGTTTCTGACCGCTGTGTTTCCGACCAGTATGTTTCTGACCGTTGTGTAACTGACCACTGTGTTTCTGACCACTGTGTTTCTGACCACTGTGTTTGTGACCAGTGTGTTTCTTACCAGTGTGTTTCTGACCAGTGTGTTTCTAACGATTTTGTCTCTGACCACTGTGTTTCTGACCACTGTGTTGCTGACCAGTGTGTTTCTCAGCACTGTGTTTCTGAACACTGTGTTTCTGACCAGTGTGTTTTTGTCCAGTAAGTTTCTCACCAATGTGTTTCTATCCAGTGTGTTTTTGACCACTGTGTTTCTCACCAGCGTGTTTCTGACCACTGTGTTTCTGACCACCGTGTTTCTGAGCAGTGTGTCTCTGACCACTGTGTTGCAGACCAGCGTGTTTCCGACCATTGTGTTTCTGACCAGTGTGTTTTTGACCACTGTGTTTCTCACTACTGTGTTTCTGACTACTGTGTTTCTGCCCAGTGTGATTCTGACCACTCTGTTTCTGACCAGTGTGTTTCTGACCACTGTGTATGTGACCAGTGTGCTTCTGACCAGTGTCTTTCTGACCACTGTGTTTCTGACCACTCTGTTTCTGACCAGTATGTTTCTGACCACTGTGTTTCTGACCAGTGTGTTTCTGACGAGTGTGTTTCTGACCACTGTGTTTCTGACCAGAGTGTTTTTGACCAGTGTGTTTCTGACCACTGTGTTTCTGACCAGTGTGTTTCTGACCACTGTGTATGTGACCAGTGTGCTTCTGACCAGTGTCTTTCTGACCACTGTGTTTCTGACCACTCTGTTTCTGACCAGTGTGTTTCTGACCACTGTGTATGTGACCAGTGTGCTTCTGACCAGTGTCTTTCTGACCACTGTGTTTCTGACCACTCTGTTTCTGACCAGTATGTTTCTGACCACTGTGTTTCTGACCAGTGTGTTTCTGACGAGTGTGTTTCTGACCACTGTGTTTCTGACCAGAGTGTTTTTGACCAGTGTGTTTCTGACCACTGTGTTTCTGACCAAAGTGTTTCTGACCACTGTGTTTCTGACCACCGTGTTTCTAACCATTGTGTTTCTGACCAGTGTGTTTCTGACCACAGTGTTTCTTACCACTGTGTTTCTGACTAGTGTGTTTCTGACCACTGTGTTTCTAACCAGAGTGTTTCTGACCATTGTGTTTCTGACTAGTGTGTTTCTGACCACTGTGTTTTTGACCAGTGTGTTTCTGACCACTGCGTTTCTGACCACTGTGTTTCTGACCACTGTGTTCCTGACCACCATGTTTCTAACCAGTGTATCTTTGACCATTGTGTTGCAGACCTGCGTGTTTCCGACCACTGTGTTTCTGACCAGTGTTGTTCTGACCACTATGTTTCTGACCACTGTGCTCTGACCTGTGTGTTTCTGACCTGTGTGTTTCTGACCACTGCGTTTCCGACCACTGTGTTTCTGACCAGTGTGTTCCTGACCACTGTGTTTCTGACCACTGTGTTTCTGACCCGTGTGCCTCTGACCAGTTTTTGTTTGACCACTGTGTTTCTGACGACTGTGTTTATGACCACTGTGTTTCTGACCACTGTGTTTCTGACCAGTGTGTTTGTGACCACTGTGTTTCTGACCAGTGTGTTTCTTACCACTGTGTTTCTGGCCACTGTGCGTCTGACCACTGTGTTTCTGACCACTGTGTTTCTGTCCACTGTGTTTCAGACCAGTGTGTTTCTGACCACAGTGATTCTGACCAGTTTGTTTCAGACCAGCGTGCTTCTGACCAGTGAGTTTCTGACCACTGTGTTTCTGACCATTGTGTTTCTGACCAGTGTGTTTCTAACCAGTGTGTTTCTGACCAGTTTGTTTCTGACCACTGTGTTCCTGACCAGTGTGTTTCTGACCACTGTGTTTCTGACCAGTGTTTGTGACCAGTGTGTTTGTGACCAGTGTGTTCCTGACCAGTGTGTTTCTGACCACTGTGTTTCTGCCCACTGTGTTTCTGACCAGTGTGTTTCTGACCAGTGTATTTTGGACCACTGTGTTTCTGACCACTGTGTTTCTGAGCACTGAGTTTCTGACAACTGTGTTTCTGACCACTGTGTTTCTGACCACTGTGTTTTTGACCAGTGTGTTTGTGACCAGTGTGCATCTGACCACTGTGTTTCTGACCACTGTGTTTTTGACCAGTGTGTTTGTGACCAGTGTGCATCTGACCACTGTGTTTCTGACCACTGTGTTTTTGACCAGTGTGTTTGTGACCAGTGTGCATCTGACCACTGTGTTTCTGACCACTGTGTTTTTGACCAGTGTGTTTGTGACCAGTGTGCATCTGACCACTGTGTTTCTGACCACTGTGTTTTTGACCAGTGTGTTTGTGACCAGTGTGCATCTGACCACTGTGTTTCTGACCACTGTGTTTTTGACCAGTGTGTTTGTGACCAGTGTGCATCTGACCACTGTGTTTCTGACCACTGTGTTTTTGACCAGTGTGTTTGTGACCAGTGTGCATCTGACCACTGTGTTTCTGACCACTGTGTTTTTGACCAGTGTGTTTGTGACCAGTGTGCATCTGACCACTGTGTTTCTGACCACTGTGTTTTTGACCAGTGTGTTTGTGACCAGTGTGCATCTGACCACTGTGTTTCTGACCACTGTGTTTTTGACCAGTGTGTTTGTGACCAGTGTGCATCTGACCACTGTGTTTCTGACCACTGTGTTTTTGACCAGTGTGTTTGTGACCAGTGTGCATCTGACCACTGTGTTTCTGACCACTGTGTTTTTGACCAGTGTGTTTGTGACCAGTGTGCTTCTGACCAGTGTGTTTCTGACCACTGTGTTCCTGACCAGTGTGTTTCTGACCACTTTGTTTCTGACCACTGTGTTTTTGACCAGTGTGTTTGTGACCAGTGTGCATCTGACCAGTGTGTTTCTGACCACTGTGTTTCTGACCACTGTGTTTCTGACCAGTGTATTTATGACCACTGTTTTTCTGACCACTGTGTTTCTGACCAGATAGTTTCTGACAACTATGTTTCTGACCACAGCGTTTCTGACCACTGTGTTTCTGACCAGTGTGTTTAAGACCACTGAGTTTCTGACCAGTGTGTTTCGGACCACTGTGTTTCTGACGACTGTGTTTCTGACCACTGTGTTTTTTACAGTGTGTTTCTAACTAGTGTGTTTCTGACCACTGTGTTTCTGACCAGTATGTTTCTGACCACTCTGTTTCTAACCAGTGTGTTTCTGACCACCGTGTTTCTGACCAGTTTCTTTTTGGCCACTGTGTTTGTGAGCAGTGTATTTCTGACCAGTGTGTTTCTGACCACTGTGTTTCTGACCAGTGTTTTTCTGACAACTGTGTTTTTTACCAGTGGGTTTCTGATCACTAAGTTTCTGACCAGTGTGTTTCTGACCACTGTGGTTCTGACCAGTGTGTTTCAGACCACTGTGTTTTTGACCACCGTGTTTCTGACCACTGTGTTTCTGACAAGTGTGTTTCTGACCACTGTGTTTTTGACCACCGTGTTTCTGACCACTGTGTTTCTGACAAGTGTGTTTCTGACCACTGTGCTTCTGACCACTGTGTTTCTGCCCACTGTGTATGTTACCTCTGTCTTTCTGACCAGTGTGCTTTTGACCACTGTGTTTCTGACCACTGTGTTTCTGACGACTGTGTTACTAACCACTGTGTTTCTGCCAACTGTGTTTTTGACAATTGTCTTTCTGACCAGTGTGTTTCTGACCAGTATGTTTCTGACCACAGTTTTTCTGACCACTGTGTTTCTGACCACTGTGTTTCTAACCAGTGTGTTTCTGACCTGTGTGTTTCTGACCACTGTGTTTCTGACCAGTGTGCCTCTGACCAGTGTGTTTCGTACCACTGTGTTTCTGACGACTGTGTTTCTGACCAGTCTGTTTCTGAGCACTGTGTTTCCGACCACTGTGTTTCTGACCACTGTGTTTCTGACCAGTGTGTTTCTGACCAGTGTGTTTCTTACCACTGTGTTTCTGACCACTGTGTTTCTAACCAGTGTGTTTCTGCCCACCATGTTTCTGACCAGTGTGTCTCTGACCACTGTGTTGCAGACCAGCGTGTTTCCCACCACTGTGTTTCTAACCAGTGTGTTTCTGACCACTGTGTTCCCTACCACTGTGTTTCTGACCAGTGTGTTTCTGTCCAGTGTGTTTCTGATCACTGTGTTTCTGACCACCGTGTTTCGGAACTGTGTGTTTCTGACCACTGTGTTTCGGACCACTGTGTTTCTGACAAGTGTGCCTTTGACCAGTGTGTTTTTGACCACTGTGTTTCAGACGTCTGTGTTTCTGACCACTGTGTTTCTGACCACTGTGTTTCTGAACAGTGTGTTTGTGACCAGTGTGTTTCTGACCACTGTGTTTCTGACCACTGTGTTTCTGACCACTGTGTCTCTGACCACTGTGTTACTGACAACTCTGCTTCTGACCACTGTGTTTTCTTCCAGTGTGCCTTTGACCAGTGTGTTTCTGACCACTCTGTTTCTGACCAGTGTGTTTCAGAGCACTGTATTTCTGACCACTGTGTTTCTGACCACTGTTTCTGACCACTGTGTTTTTGACCAAAGTGTTTCTGACTAATGTCTTTCTGACCAATGTGTTAATGACCACTGTGTTTCTGACCACTGCATTTCTGACCACTTTGTTTCTGACCATTGTGTTTCTGACCACTGTGTTTCTGACCAGTGTGTTTCTGACCACTGTGTTTCTGAAGTTGTGTTTCTGACCACTGTGTTTCTGACCAGTGTCTTTCTGACCAGTGTGTTTCTGACCAATGTGTTTCTGACCAGTGTGTTTCTGACAAGTGTGTTTTTGACCACTGTTCTTCTGACAATTGTGTTTGTAACCAGTTTATTTCTGACCACTGTGTTTCTGACCACTGTGTTTCGGGCCACTGTGTTTCTGACCAGTGTGTTTCTGACCACTGTGCTTCTGACCACTGTGTTTCTGACCACTGTGTTTCTTACCACTGCATTTCTGACCACTGTTTTTCTGACCACAGTGTTTCTGACCACAGTGTTTCTGACCACTGTGTTTCTGACCACTGTGTTTCTGACCATTATGTTTCTGACCAGTGTGTTTCTGACCACTGTCTTTCTGACCACTGTGTTTCTGACCATTGTGTTTCTAACCAGTGTGTTTGTGACCACTAAGTTTCTGACTATTGTGTTTCTGACCACTGTCTTTCTGACCAGTGTGTTTCTGACCACTGCATTTCTCACCACAGTGTTTCTGACCACTGTGTTTCTGACCACTGTGTTTCTGACCAGTGTGTTTCTGACCACTGTGTTTCTGACCACTGTGTTTCTGACCAGTGTGTTTCTCAACGGTGTCTTTCTGACCACCGTGTTTCTGACCACTGTGTTTCTGACCAGTGTGCCTCTGACTACTGTGTTTCTGACTACTGTGTTTCTGACTACTGTGTTTCTGACTACTGTGTTTCTGACTACTGTGTTTCTGACTACTGTGTTTCTGACTACTGTGTTTCTGACTACTGTGTTTCTGACTACTGTGTTTCTGACTACTGTGTTTCTGACTACTGTGTTTCTGACTACTGTGTTTCTGACTACTGTGTTTCTGACTACTGTGTTTCTGACTACTGTGTTTCTGACTACTGTGTTTCTGACTACTGTGTTTCTGACTACTGTGTTTCTGACTACTGTGTTTCTGACTACTGTGTTTCTGACTACTGTGTTTCTGACTACTGTGTTTCTGACTACTGTGTTTCTGACTACTGTGTTTCTGACTACTGTGTTTCTGACTACTGTGTTTCTGACTACTGTGTTTCTGACTACTGTGTTTCTGACTACTGTGTTTCTGACTACTGTGTTTCTGACTACTGTGTTTCTGACTACTGTGTTTCTGACTACTGTGTTTCTGACTACTGTGTTTCTGACTACTGTGTTTCTGACTACTGTGTTTCTGACTACTGTGTTTCTGACTACTGTGTTTCTGACTACTGTGTTTCTGACTACTGTGTTTCTGACTACTGTGTTTCTGACTACTGTGTTTCTGACTACTGTGTTTCTGACCACTATGTTTTTGACCAGTGTGTTGCTGACCACCGTGTTTCTGACCAGTGTGCTTCTGACCACTGTGTTTTTTACCTCTGTGTTTCTAACCGGTGTGTTTCTGACCACCGTGTTTCTGACCAGTGTGTCTTTGACCACTGTGTTAGCGACCAGCGTGTTTCCCACCACTGTGTTTCTGACCAGTGTGTTTCTGACCACTGTGTTTCTGACCACTGTGCTTCTTACCAGTGTGTTTGTGACTAGTGTGTTTCTGACCACTGTGTTTCTGACCACTGTGTTTGTGACCACTGTGTTTCTGACCAGTGTGTTTCTGACCACTCTGTTTCTGACCACTGTGTTTCTGACCAGTGTGCCTCTGACCAGTGTGTTTCTGACCACTCTGTTTCTGACGGCTGTGTTTCTAACCACTGTGTTCTGACCACTGTGTTTCTGACCAGTGTGTTTCTGACCAGTGTGTTTCTAACCGGTGTGTTTCTGACCAGTGTGTTTTTGACCACTGTTCGTCTGACCATTGTGTTTGTGACAAGTTTATTTCTAACCACTGTGGTTCTGACCACTGTGTTTCTGACCACTGTGTTTCTGACCAGTGTGTTTCTGATCACCGTGCTTCTGACCACTGTGTTTCTGACCAATGTGTTTCTTACCACTGTGTTTATGATGAGTGTGATTTTGACCACTGTGTGTCAGACCACTGTGTTTCTGACCACTGTGTTTCTGACCATTGTGTTTCTGACCAGTGTGTTTCTGACCACTGTGTTTCTGACCACAGTGTTTCTGACCACTGTGTTTCTGACCACTGTGTTCCTGACCATTGTGATTTATGACCTGTATGTTTCTGACCACTGTGTTTCTGACCATTGTATTTCTGACTAGTGTGTTTCTCACCACTGTCCTTCTGACCAGTGTGTTTCTGACCACTGCGTTTCTGACCACTGTGCTTCTGACCACTGCGTTTCTGTCAACCGTGTTTCTGACCAGTGTGTCTCTGACCACTGTGTTGCAGATCAGCGTGTTTCTGACAATTGTGTTTCTGACCAGTGCGTTTCTGACCACTGTGTTTCTGACCACTGTTATTCTGACCAGTGTGTTTCTGACCAGTGTCTTTCTGACCACTGTGTTTCTGACCACTGTGTTTCTGACCAGTGCGTTTCTGACCACTGTGTTTCTGACCACTGTTATTCTGACCAGTGTGTTTCTGACCAGTGTCTTTCTGACCACTGTGTTTCTGACCACTGTGTTTCTGACCACTGTGTCTCTGACCACTGTGTTTCTGACCACTGTGTTTCTGACCAGTGTGCCTCTTACCAGTGTGTTTCTGACCATTGTGTTTCTAACCACTGTATTTCTGACCACTGTGTTTCTGACCAGTGTGTTTGTGACCAGAGTGTTCCTGACCACTGTGTTTCCGACCACTGTGTTTCTGACAACTGTGTTTCTGACCACTGTGGTTTTGACCAGTGTGTTTCAGACCAGTGTGCCTCTGACCAGTGTGTTTCTGACCAATGTATTTCTGACCAGTGTGTTTTCTGAGCACTGTATTTCTGACCACTGAGTTTCTGACCACTGTGTTTCTGACCACTATGTTTTTGACCAGTGTGTTTCTGACCACTGTTTTTCTGACCACTGTGTTTCTGACCACTGTGTTTCTGACCACTATGTTTTTGACCAGTGTGTTTCTGACCACTGTTTTTCTGACCACTGTGTTTCTGACCACTGTGTTTCTGACCACTGCGTTCCTGACCACTGTGTTTCTGACCACTGTGTTTCTGACCAGTGTGTTTCTGACCACTGTGTTTCTGACCACAGTGTTTCTGACCGCTGTGTTTCTTACCACTGTGTTTCTGACCATTGTGTTTTGACCAGTGTGTTTCTGACCAGTGTGTTTCTGACCAGTGTGTTTCTGACCACTGTTTTTCTGACCAGTATGTATCTGACCAGTGTGTTTCTGACCAGTGTGTTTCTGACCAGTATGTATCTGACCAGTGTGTTTCTGAACACTGTGTTTCTTACCAGTGCGTTTCCGACCAGTGTGTTTGTGACCAGTGTGTTTCTGACCAGTGTGTTTCTGACCACTGTGTTTCTGACCACTCTGTTTCTGACCACTGTGTTTCTGATTAGTGTGTGTCTGACCACTGCGTTTCCAACCACTGTGTTTCTGACAAGTGTGTTTCTGACCACTGTGTTTCTTACCACTGTGTTTCTGACCACTGTGTTCCTGACCACGGTGTTTCTGACCACTTTTTTTCTGACAAGTGTGTTTCTTACCAGTGTGTTCTGACCAGTGTGTTTCTGACCAGTGTGTCTCTGACCAGTGTGATTCTGACCACTCTGTTTCTTACGACTGTGTTTCGGACCACTGGGTTTCTGACCAATGTGTTTTTGACCAGTTTGTTCTGACCATTGTGTTTCTGACCAGTGTGATTCTGACCACTGTGTTTCTGACCACTGTGTTTCTGACAAGTGTGTTTCCGACCAGTGTGTTTCTGACCAGTGTGTTTCTGACCAGTGTGTTTCTGACCAGTGTGTTCTTGACCACTGTGTTTCTAACCACTGTGTTTCTGACAAGTGTGTTTCTGACCAGTGTGTTTCTGAACAGTGTGTTTCTGACCAGTGTGTTTTTGACCAGTGTGTTTCTGACCACTGTGTTTCTGACAAGTGTGTTTCTGCCCAGTGTGTTTCTGACCAGTGTGTTTCTAACCACTGTGTTTCTGACCACTGTGTTTCTGAGTAGTGTGTGTCTGACCACTGCGTTTCTAACCACTGTGTTTCTGACAAGTGTGTTTCTGCCCAGTGTGTTTCTGACCAGTGTGTTTCTAACCACTGTGTTTCTGACCACTGTGTTTCTGAGTAGTGTGTGTCTGACCACTGCGTTTCTAACCACTGTGTTTCTGACAAGTGTGTTTCTGCCCAGTGTGTTTCTGACCAGTGTGTTTCTAACCACTGTGTTTCTGACCACTGTGTTTCTGAGTAGTGTGTGTCTGACCACTGCGTTTCTAACCACTGTGTTTCTGACAAGTGTGTTTCTGCCCAGTGTGTTTCTGACCAGTGTGTTTCTAACCACTGTGTTTCTGACCACTGTGTTTCTGAGTAGTGTGTGTCTGACCACTGCGTTTCTAACCACTGTGTTTCTGACAAGTGTGTTTCTGCCCAGTGTGTTTCTGACCAGTGTGTTTCTAACCACTGTGTTTCTGACCACTGTGTTTCTGAGTAGTGTGTGTCTGACCACTGCGTTTCTAACCACTGTGTTTCTGACAAGTGTGTTTCTGCCCAGTGTGTTTCTGACCAGTGTGTTTCTAACCACTGTGTTTCTGACCACTGTGTTTCCGACCAGTGTGTTTCTGACCACTGTGTTTCTGACCATTGTGTTTCTGATCACTGTGTTTCTGACCAGTGTGTTTCTAACCAGTGTGTTTCGGACCAGTGTGTTTCAGACCAGTGTGTTTCTGACCAGTGTGTTTCTAACCACTGTGTTTCTGACCACTGTGTTTATGACCAGTGTCTTTCTGACCATTGTGTTTCTGACCACTGTTTTGCTGACCAGTGTGTTTCTTACCAGTGTGCTTCTGACCACTGTATTTCTGACTGCTGTGTTTCTGACCAGTGTGTTTTTGACCACTGTGTTTCTGATCACTGTGTTTCTGACCACCATGTTTTTGACCAGCTGTTTCTGACCACTCTGTTGGAGACCACTGTGTATCCGACCACGGTTTTCTGACCAGTGTGTTTCTGACCACTGTGTTTCTGACCACTGTGTTTCCGACCAGTGTGTTTCTGACCACTGTGTTTCAGACCAGTGTGTTTCTGACCACTGTGCTTCTGACCACTGTATTTTTGACCAGTGTGTTTATGACCAGTGTGTTTCTGACCACTGTGCTTCTGACCACTGTATTTTTGACCAGTGTGTTTATGACCAGTGTGTTTCTGACCAATGTGTTTCTGACCAGTGTGTTTCCAACCACTGTGTTTCTGACCACAGTGTTTCTGACCTGTGTGTTTCTGACCACGGTGTTTCGGACCAGTGTGTTTCTGACCAGGGTGTTTCTGACCACTGTGTTTCTGACCAGTGTGTTTCTGAACAGTGTGTTTCTGACCACTGTGTTTCTGACCACTGTGTTTCTGACCAGTTGTCTTTGACAACTCTGTTGTAGACCACTGTGTTTCCGACCACGGTTTTCTGACCAGTGTGTTTCTGACCACTGTGTTTCTGACCAGTGTTTTTCTTGCTAGTGTGTTTCTGACCATTATGTTTCTGACCATTGTGTTTCTCACCACTGTGTTTCTGACTAGTGTGTTTCTGACCAGTGTGTTCCTGACCACTGTGTTTCTGACCACTGTGTTTCTGACAAGTGTGTTTCTGACCACTGTGTTTCTGACCAGTGATTTATTTACCAGTGTGTTTGTGACCACTGTGTTTCTGACCGGTGTGTTTCTGACCACTACGGTACTGACCACTGTTTTTATGACCAGCGTGTTTCTGACCACTCTGTTTCTGACCAGTGCGTTTCCGACCAGTGTGTTTCTGACCAGTGTGTTTCTGACCAGTTTGATTCTGACCACTGTGTTTCTGACCACTGTGTTTCTGATTAGTGTGTGTCTGACCACTGTGTTCCCGACCAGTGTTTTTTTCACCAGTGTGTTCTAACCATTGCGTTTCTGACCACTGTGTTTCTGACCAGTGTGTTTCTGACCACTGTGTTTCTGACCAGTGTGTTTCTGATCACTGTGTTTCTGACCAGTGTGTTTCTAACCAGTGTGTTTCTAACCGCTGTGTTTCTGACCACTGTGTTTCTAACCAGTGTCTTTCTGACCATTGTGTTTCTGACCACCGTGTCTCTGACCAGTGTGTTTCTTACCCGTGTGTTTCTGACCACTGTGTTTCTGACCACTGTGTTTCTAACCAGTGTCTTTCTGACCATTGTGTTTCTGACCACCGTGTCTCTGACCAGTGTGTTTCTTACCCGTGTGTTTCTGACCACTGTGTTTCTGACCAATGTGTTCCTGACCAGTGTATTTCTGACCACTTTATTTCTGACCAGTGTGTTTCTGACCTGTGTGTCTCTGACCACTCTGTTTCTGACCACTGTCATTCTGACCAATGTGTTTCTGACTAGTGTGTTTCGGACCACTGTGTTTCTGACCGTTGTGTTGCTGACCACTGTGTTTCTAACAACTGTGTTTCTGACTAGTGTGTTTCTGACCACTGTGTTTCTGACCATTGTGTTTCTGACCACTGTGTTTCTAACAACTGTGTTTTTGACCACTGTGTCTCTGACCAGTGTGTTTCTGACCACTGTGTTTCTGACCACTGTGTTTCTGACCACTGTGCTTCTGACCACTGTGTTTTTGACTAGTGTATTTATGACCAGTGTGTTTCTGACCAATGTGTTTCTGACCAGTGTGTTTCTGACCACGATGTTTCTCACCACTGTGTTTCTGACCAGTGTGTTTCTGACTACTGTGTTTCTGACCAATGTGTTTCTGACCAGTGCGTTTCTGACCACTGTGTTTCTAACCAGTGTGTTTCTGACCACTGTGTTTCTGACCAGTGCGTTTCTGACCACTGTGTTTCTAACCAGTGTGTTTCTGACCACTGTGTTTCTGACCACTGTTTTTCTGACCACTGTGTTTCTGAAAAGTGTGTTTCTGACCAGTGTCATTCTGACCAGTGTGTTTCTGACCTGTGTGTTTCTGACCAGTGTATTTCTGACCACTGTGATTCTGACCACTGTGTTTCTGACCAGTGTGTTTCTGACCACTGTGCTTATGACCAATGTGTTTCTGACCACTCTGTTTCTGACCACTCTGTTTCTGACCAGTACGTATCCGACAAGTCTGTTTGTGACTAGTGTGTTTCTGACCAGTGTGTTTCTGACCACTGTGTTTCTGACCACTGTGTTTCTGATTAGTGTGTGTCTGATCACGGTGTTTCCAACCACTGTGTTTCTGACCAGTGTGTTTCTGACCACTGTGTTTCTGACCACGGTCTTTCAGACCACTGTGTTTCTGACCAGTGTGTTCTGACCATTGTGTTTCTGACCAGTGTTTTTCTGACCAGTGTGTTTCTGACCACTGTCTTTCTGATCACTGTGTTTCTGACCACTGTGTTTCTGATTAGTGTGTGTCTGACCACTGTGTTTCCGACCACTGTGTTTCTGACCAGTGAGTTTCTGACCACTGTGTTCCTGACCACTGTGTTTCTGACCACGGTGTTTCTGACCAGAGTTTTTCTCACCAGTGTGTTCTGACCATTGCGTTTCTGACCACTGTGTTTCTGACCAGTGTGTTTCTGATCACTGTGTTTCTGACCAGTGTGTTTCTAACCAGTGTGGTTTGACCAGTGTGTTTCTGACCAGTGTGTTTCTAACCGCTGTGTTTCTGACCACTGTGCTTGTAACCAGTGTCTTTCTGACCATTGTGTTTCTGACCACCGTGTCTCTGACCAGTGTGTTTCTTACCCGTGTGTTTCTGACCACTGTGTTTCTGACCAATGTGTTTCTAACCAGTGTATTTCTGACCACTGTATTTCTCACCAGTGTGTTTCTGACCTGTGTGTCTCTGACCACTGTGTTTCTGACCACTGTCATTCTGACCAATGTGTTTCTGACTAGTGTGTTTCTGACCACTGTGTTTCTAACCATTGTGTTGCTGACCACTGTCTTTCTAACAACTGTGTTTCTGACCAGTGTGTTTCTGACACTGTGTTTCTGACCATTGTGTTTCTGACCACTGTGTTTCTAACAACTGTGTTTTTTACCACTGTGTCTCTGACCAGTGTGTTTCTGACCACTGTGTTTCTGACCACTGTGCTTCTGACCACTGTGTTTTTGACCAGTGTGTTTATGACCAGTGTGTTTCTGACCAATGTGTTTCTGACCAGTCTGTTTCTGACCACTGTGTTTCTCACCACTGTGTTTATGTTCAGTGTATTTCTGACTACTGTGTTTCTGACCAATGTGTTTCTGACCGGTGCGTTTCTGACCACTGTGTTTCTAACCAGTGTGTTTCTGACCACTGTGTTTCTGACGACTGTTTTTCTGACCACTGTGTTTCTGAAATGTGTGTTTCTGACCAGTGAGTTTCTGACCAGTGTGTTTCTGACCTGTGTGTTTCTGACCAGTGTGTTTCTGACCACTTTGATTCTGACCACTGTGTTTCTGACCAGTGTGTTTGTGACCACTGTGTTTCTAACCAGTGAGTATTGACCACTGTGTTTGTGACAACTGTGTTTCTGACCAGTGTGTTTCTGACCACTTTGATTCTGACCACTGTGTTTCTGACCAGTGTGTTTGTGACCACTGTGTTTCTAACCAGTGAGTATTGACCACTGTGTTTGTGACAACTGTGTTTCTGACCAGTGTGTTTCTGACCACTGTGCTTATAACCAATGTGTTTCTGACCATTCTGTTTCTGACCACTCTGTTTCTGACCAGTGCGTATCCGACAAGTCTCTTTGTGACTAGTGTGTTTCTGACCAGTGTGTTTCTGACCACTGTGTTTCTGACCACTGTGTTTCTGATTAGTGTGTGTCTGACCACGGTGTTTCCAACCACTGTGTTTCTGACCAGTGTGTTTCTGACCACTGTGTTTCTGACCACGGTGTTTCAGACCACTGTGTTTCTGACCAATGTGTTTCTGACCAGTGTGTTCTGACCATTGTGTTTCTGACCAGTGTTTTTCTGACCAGTGTGTTTCTGACCACTGTGTTTCTGATCACTGTGTTTCTGACCACTGTGTTTCTGACCGGTGTGTTTCTAACCAGTGTTTTTCTGACCAGGGTGTTCCTGACCAGTGTGTTTCTGACCAGTGTGTTTCTAACAACTGTGTTTCTGACCATTGTGTTTTTGACCACTGTGTTTTTTACCACTGTGCTTTTGACCACTGTGTTTCTGACCACTGTGTTTCTGACCAGTGTGTTTGTGACCAGTGTGTTTCTGACCAGTGTGTTTCTGACCA
>SZWC01001111.1:0-14672 GCA_023375785.1 Penium margaritaceum
CTCCTCACCCACCCCCCCCTCCTCGTTTACGGCCGCTCCCTGCAGGTGATCCACAACGCCTTGCCTCGATGTCCCTCCCATCAACGTCGGCATCAACATTGGCAAGGGCCAAACCCGCCCCCGAAGGTGGACACCACCCCATCGTGCCGCCCTTGGCTGGGCCACCTCAAGTGCCTCCCCCGACCCCGCACTCTCTCGAAACATCGGGCTACAACACCACCTCTCAACCCTCCCCCCAAGGGTTGCCAGGTATGCGAGCCCTCTTCCCCAACCTACCATCCCTCCCTCTTTCAATCGCCCTGGGCTCAGCCCACAACACCCTCATCCAAGCAACTGTCTTCAACTCATCTTTTATCTACCCTTGGCTGCACCCCCACTCCCACTCTCTAGCTCTTGATACCCCCACCCCCTTCTTCCCCCCACATGTGTACCCTCCCAGGTCTTGCCGCCCATCCTCCCATGCTCAACTTCTAACTCTGGCCTACGCTGCCACCTCCCTCTCCCACACTATCCCTCTGTCCCGTTGTGCTCTCAAATCTCATCTCAACACATACCCTCCCCCTCCTCCTCATACTGCAGGGGGTTCTGGCTCCGTGTCCTCGCCAGTGGCCACGGCAGTCCCAGCTGCCCTGAACGCACCTCAACCCGCCCCTAATCTGCCTCCAAGCGCCCCACCCACCTCAACCCCAACAACCAACCCCAACTCCAATGACCTACCACAGCGGGTCTACTCCATCCAGCAGACTCTTGCACTAGCCGCACAACAGGAGGTCTCAGAAGAAGAGGCCATACTAGAAGCCTCCAGGCATGCTGACACTGCTACTGGTCGTATGCTTGCATTGTCCTTTCCGCCAGAACTAAAGGATGTTTCATCTGCTGTAGTCTTTTGCTTTCTTGACATCCTCGTTGAGAAAAACCTCTTGCAAGAAGAACACGTTTCTGCTGTTCACTCAGAAGAAGCAGAACCAATGCCTAGGCGGGAAAGTGTATACCACCGCATCTTTATCACACTCCCACCCACGGGCCCAAACATAACGCTGCGTGCGATGGCCGCTTGCCTCTTCACTTTCAAACACGATGGTTCAGACTTCACCATCACTGCCTCCCGCATTGCATGCCCTGACTTTGAGGAATACCTAGAGGCATGGCCTGAGTACAGGGAACGAGTACTCACTGTGAGGATGAAGCCAAAGCAATATGACCTGGACAATGTCAACAGCCTGCTGTGCACTGTCATCCACCCCAACCAGACCCGTCCCTTTCTGGCAGGGCTGCTCTACTTGCACTATTATGAGGACCCCCTGACAGGCAAGAGGAACGGGACTATCCGAGGCATTGCAGCGCCCCACGACGACGACAAGAAACTCGCCAACTTCCCGGCAGGGCTTAAATTTCACCACTCTGACAAGTCCAGAACCCTCTTCAATGTGGACATGTTCAGCTGCGACTACTGCAGCCTCAACCACAAGACGGCACACCATTGCATCTTCTCCCTGGACATCCACAAGCATGTCCACCGGGCAAATGACACCCTCATCACTATTCACAAGGCAAACCGTAAGTGCTCCAAAATCCCCGTGCTTCTCTTCTCTCTCTTGCGCCAAGCATCTCACCATTCCTCTCTGCACTACAGGCTCACTCTTCAAGAAGTGCACCCTCCAGACATACCTCAAAGACGATATCGGTGTCATGCTCACCGGAGTTATTGCCAATCTTGAGCACTTCACATGCCTATGGCCAGACTGCAGTCCGTTCTTTCGCAACAACCTGGCAGACCTGGCTGCCCACATCAACACTCCAGCTCATGTCGCGGCACTCAAGCACAGCCTCACGGTGCTTAACGCAGAGGACACCCTCATCGTCTCACCTTCAGCATCTTTCCAGGAGCTAAATCGCACCCGCCAACGTTGTATGGCAACGCGATACTCCTCTGCAGCACCTCCACGTGCACAGTCCTCCTCCGACACCCGCAACGACATGGATACCGCGCCGACCTCGGCCACACCGCCCACAACCAGGGCACCGCACCCTGGCAACCTCCGCAAACCCAACCCAAGACGCTCCGCGCCAGGCTTCCTCAAGTGATGCCTCTACTCTCCCGACAAGGCATTACTCACCCTTCTCTCCATACCACACAACACCCCTATAGACATATCCCCACTCACAACCACCTGATTTCCTCATGCAGATTCTATTGCCATCGCACGCGCCTTCTTCGCCGCCCGACCTTTGGAACCAAATATGGTGTCCATCAAGCTCCTCCCTCCCGATCCAAAGTGAAATGGACAAGGAGCTACAAAGACAGACTTAACCTCCCACTCTTAGAGTGTGACTTCCTCTCTCGTTCCCTTCGCTTTCTATCCCAAGTACTCGCTTGCTTCACATACCTCGCATCTGCCTACTGTCTAGCCCCTTGGGAGTTAGACTTACGCTCCCTCCAATCATATCTCCATGCCCACAACCTCTCACATCCTCTCATGTTCCCTATGCACCCCAACACTCCTGTAACATCCTTAAACAAATCCTTACCTACAACACCTATCCCACAAACACACACCCCTAACATCCCCCCTACCCCTCAAACCCCACTGTCTGAAAGCCCCCAAAGCGTGACTAAACTTCAGAGAAATCACAACAGCCCCATCCGCTCAAACACACTCTGTCCAAAACACAATCCTTCCCCGGCAAACCCACATAGCCTCTGTAAACTGTCTTTCTTGTACCACCGTGCTAACAGTACCGAACGAACTCACTTTATGCTCCAAGCACCCATAACCCCACGACATACACCCAACTCTCAGCCTACCAACCAAAGTGCTTGACAAAATGCACTCATCTTCGTGGGCTGGCAGCCGTCCTCTCTCCAAGGCTCTCCAATCCCCCACTACCAACTCCAACGCCCTATCGACCTTAGACAAGTAAAGAGAACACTACACCAGATACAGTCCCAGTGGAACGAACCTCCTCCCACAACACGTATCAGTATACTCCATATGAACTGCGATGCCATGAGTTCGACCACAAAACAAAACAACCTCTACCATTTCTTACACGCTCATAATATTCACATTGCTATCTTCACCGAAACTCACATTCAGTCCTCCCATTCCCTCCAATATTCCTACCTGGACGAACACTATCACACCTTTGTATGCCCTTCTTCCTCCCCCTCCACCGGAGGAATAGTAATAGCAACTTCTAAACAAGCACTTCTCCAAAACCCCAGGACCCTCATCCCCGGATGAGCAACATCTTTCTCCCTCCAATGGCGCACACACACCATTTCGATTGCTGCGATATATGCACCAGCTCAAACATAAGATCGAGAACCATTCTGGGATAAACTCCACTCTCTCCTCAAGGACGCCCCACCCCAATTATTGCTTGGGGATTTCAACACAGTCACACACTCGACTGACAGATCCCCCCCATCTCGAGACCCAGACTCCGATTGCCTCTCTGCAATGGTACAAACTTTGAACTTAATCGACATGTTCCATCTCTTCCATCCTACACAACAGCCCTTCACGTACAAATTTATACCCACCAACTCCTTCTCTCACCTAGACCGTATACACCACCAACCCAGCCTACACACCCCAATCTCCAATATCACCCACCTTCCACTCACGCCTCAACTCTCTGATCACATCCAAGCCAACCTCCTCACCCTCCTCCCTCCTCATGTCCCCAGTTGAGGATCCTCAACCTGGAAACTGAACACCTCTCTTCTTGAACGACCCTACGTCCTTAACATCCTCCCTACACTCATCCAAGACCACTGGCTTCTCACAAAACATACCCTCACATCGCACCTCAAACACTTCAGTAAACAAGAAGCAGAGAGAAAGCGCAAAACCCTCCAGCACCTCGAGCGTAAACTCGCCTCCACTCAAGAGGCATGCCGAAAAAACCCCACTCCACCTGTGTTAGCTAAACTACATACCATCGAACAGCAACTGTACAACTACTATTCCTCACGCGTGCTCTCCCACCGAGAAAGATCGCTCTTGAGATGGAACACAGAAGGTAATCGGGCCTCTGCCCTTCTCACCAAGAAAATTACACCCCCAAAAGCTCTTCGACCATCCTCGCCTTACGACATACTGACGGCTCCCTCCAATCCACACACGAAGCACTAGTTCGCATCACACAGGCTTTCTTCCAACGCATTTACCAACAACTAGAACACATCGAAACCTTTGGCCCCTTCCTGCTTCCACAATACAGGAAACGCATCCCATCCCACATACTGGCCGAACTAATGGCGCCGATCACCCATAGCGACGTGGTAGATGCAGCACTCTCACAGGCACTTCACAAAACCCCAGGACCCGACGTCCCCCCTGGAGAATTCTACAAAACCTTCATCCCCCATATCGCCTCCCAACTCCTCCAGTTCTACAACCAGATCTACACCGACATTTCCCAGATGGGGGACTTTGCCTCCTCCATAACTACACTCATCGCTAAAGAGGGTGACCCCTATGATATTGCACATTACAGGCCAATCTCCCTCCTGAATGTAGAATACAAAATCTTGGCCAAGCTTCTCGCAACCCGGATGGCAAAGGCACTCCCGCACATTATCCATCAGGACCAGACTGGCTTTGTCCCAGGACGAAACATACAACATGCTCTGTCACAGCTGTATGACCTGCACCATTGGTCTACTCGCTCCTCCTCCCCACTCTACTTCCTAGCGGCCGACTTTGAAAAGGCATATGAATCCCTCAATCAGGACTATCTATACGCGGCCCTCCAACACCTTGGATTTCCACAATCCTTCATCCGGTGGATCAATGTACTACACTACCATACTCCGACACAATTCCTGATATGGACACCTCACCTCTCCCATCACCCTCCAATCGGGGGTACGACAAGGCTGTCCCATAGCTCCCATGCTCTTCATCTTTTCTATGGAACCCAACGCAGACTTCCTCCATCATCATCTGGAAGGAATACCTATTGCTCCACATCTTCGGAAGTCCATCGTCGGCTACACAGATGATATGACTCTTATCCTCCCGTCTGCAAACAAAATCCAGATCGCCAACCGTTGCCTTTGAACATGCGCCAAATACATAGGACTCCGTATGAATTACCGCAAGACAAACATTCTCCCAATCGGTGCTCACACCCCGGATCCATCTAAGTCTCCATTTCAACTTGCAGACTCCCCTATTCGCATCCCAGGCCATTTCATCCGCCCAACCCTCAACCCTGACCACACATGGAACCAAATACTGCGTCGACTCGAAGCGTCTGTCTCATACTGGCAGAAGACAAGGGCCCCAATTCAAACCAAAGCTATAGTAATCAATGCATATCTCAATGCCAAATTCCTCTAGTACAGCTACGTCTACCCTCCAGCACCAGACCACCTCCAAAAAATCAACACCCTTCTTTTCAACTTCCTCTCCTCCAATACCCCAAAGAAGGTGACGGTCCAGGACTGAGGCTATACTCGCAAGCGTCTGCAGTCTATCCCACCTCCAAAGGAGGACTCGGGGTTAAGTGGCCCACTGTCATACTCGAAGCACAAGCTGCTAAATGGGTCTACTCCTTCCTCCAACCTGGAGAAGCGCAATCGGAATATACGCTACTCTTCTCCCAAAACCTCCCTAAACAAGGTCACTTCTTCCTCTCCCACCCCTTCATATTACGACTCAAATTCCCCACCATCCACCCTAAGTGGCTCATGGCTTTCAAAAACCTCCTAGCTTCAGACCCTACATTCCAGCCCCCACGATTAATCTTTGAAGAAGTTTCTCAGGAGTACGTTGCCTTCAACCGGCACATCCTGAGAGACACGGGACAACCATTTGGATTAGAAAGACGGGAAGGATGGCTTCTTTCTCAAGGGATCACCCTCGGGGACCTCGTCACACGTCCACCCTCATCTTGGTCAGCGGCCCAACAACGCACCCTACAACTCCTTCTGGAATCCATACCCCTCTCTTGGAGGCTTACCCTTGCTCTTGGACCTTCTTTCCCCCTCGCACACCCCCACACCCCATACTTCACCCTCAAAGACCTTATAGGCCTGCCAATCAAACTATTCTTTCACTTCCCTCGCCCCGCACTCTCCTCAACAGTACCTCTCGAGGTAGACCCGTCCACCTCACCCTTCGCCCCCACCCATGGGCCAGAGCATCCCAAGTTCAAGGTAAAGTCCTAACCCTAGTCTTCATTTCTCCAGAGGACAGAATGATCGGCCTACCAGATCGCCCCTTAATCCCATCGTATAAAATCTCACACGGACTCTCACCCTTGACCAAAGTTTACCATCGCCTCCTGCAGCAGCATAACCTCACTCCATCATATGAGAAGAATTGGAGCGACAAATTCCCTGGCACTCACATTGACTGGCGCTCTCTCCGGGCGAAACATTACTTCCTCCCTCTAGAACGCCGTCCTAACGATGTGCAGACTAATATACCATTTTGCTCCATACCAGTCGCCCGCCGTACCCGCTACCGCCGCAATGGAACAAGTGCTTGTCCAATCTACGGGGAAGAGGAAACAATTGAACATTGTTTCCTCCTCTACCGTCGCTTACACCCTCTGCGCCAATGAATGGAGACCTTCTTCAACGCTCTCCTCCTTAATAATCCCCTCACAACCCCGGAATCACTTTTAGGTCATATAAAGCCCAAAGTTTTTAACGCTGCCTGGTTTATCTTCCGTGCTACCTTGTTTCACCTCATATGGCCAGAACGCTGGGCAGACCCAACCTCCTCCCCTTCTGCTAAGATCATTGCCACCTTTGTAACAGCCTTCCAAAAACACATATGGCTCGTGTGCACCCTGCTCTCTAGAAAGAACTCAAGACACACGCGTGCAAAACTCAAATCCATTGAAGACGACTTTGCCTCGTCTCTCATCTCCAACTTCCTTCTCCACAACAAAGATTGTCGACTATCTCCAAGCTCCCTGTTCACCCCATGGTGGAAACACCTTTACCTTTACCCTCCGCCATGAATTCCAGACTTGGGGGGGCAGGTTCAACTCTTGGGCTTCTTTGGTGCTGAGATAGCCCCCCCGCTTCAGTCAGTTACGGCCAGGGGTTAAAAACAAAACCTATTACATTTTGATCGGGGACCGGTGGATGCAAGAAAAATCATGATTAGTGGATTGGTTGTTTTTCTGACATATCCACAAATCAGGGCGCAAGAATTTGTAGGAATGAATGCCCCCCCCACATCTGCGGATGCACAGTCGGGGTCGGCCGATAGGAAAAGATACGCGGACATCAACCTAGATGTCCGGACATATCCTGGATAGTACGGAATGACCAGTCCGACGCCAGGAAAAAAGGGAAAGGACTGTACGTTGGGTTGGATCCAACCCCTCCAGTCCATTGACGAGCAGAATTTAATGTTGTCGCTCTTCCTTGGCCTCGCCCTCTCTTATTTCACGGGACTGGTCGTCATGGTAGATTCTTCAGACTCGTGAACCCAGCTTCAAACTGGGTCAAAATGCAATTGAAAGAAAAGAAGTTCAATCATCCTCATAGAAGAAGGTAAATAAACTAAATTATGCCTATTATTATGTCATCATATTTGTCATAATAACAGGAAACATTGAACACACATCCAAATTTGTCAAAGATCATTTTTTATGAAGTTCATGATGTTGGTGTGTGTGGCTTCCACCTGTCACGAGCGACGGCAGGGAGAGCAGCGCTACAGGAGAGCACGACGACACTATCCTTGATGCGGATGCAGCTGGCACGGGAGCACCGACGAGTGGTGGCTCCATCCACCAGCAGCTGCCAGAGAGCTGCCACGACGCCCTGGGTGCTTGTCGGGGTGCTTTGCGGTTGTTCTGCAGCCGCTAGAGTTTTCTCGGTGGACTGGCTCTTGAGCCCGATTTGCATGTTTTGTATTTCCTATCGACCGATCGGCGCCGGACTTGTGTGTGTGACCAGTCGTAGCGTCCAGCTTGAGATTCTGCATCTCTAGGTTCAGACGACGTAGCGTTCTGATTTGTCTGCGCAGAGTTACGGCCAAAATAGTGTGTTTTGGCCGGTTTTAGGACAGACCTTGCACTGCCGCGTGCGACACCTGTCGTGCGCCGCGGCAGGTATTTATACTGTGGACTTGTCATTTGTTATCTCTCTCTGCAATTATGTTCAGTTTGAGTTTCCTGACACTCTGTTCGTGTCCCAACCCAGACCCTTGTAGTTTTGTCTTTAACTTGTGACTGTTGTCACACGCTGACCTGGCGCTGACGCCTAGTGTCACGGCAAGTGGTTAGGAAGGTTCTAGGAAACTTCTCATGGTATCAGAGCAGTGAGAAAGTTCTCACTGAGCTACGCAGCAGAGACGCAGCAGAGCAGCAGCAGTGAGAGTCACCGCTGCAGCAGATCTTCTGGGACCTGTTGGAGACGGCCGTTCGCCGTCCGCGTACTCCACCCACCACG
Organism: Penium margaritaceum; assembly: GCA_023375785.1. NCBI lineage: Eukaryota > Viridiplantae > Streptophyta > Zygnematophyceae > Desmidiales > Peniaceae > Penium > Penium margaritaceum. Next base: position 8,432 of record SZWC01001111.1, read on the forward strand.
TGAGATCGCAACTGCTGAGGCAGCAGCAGCAGCGCGTACCGCCACGCAGAGGTGTGTGGCGGCTACGGTGCGTGCAGCCGCCACTTCCCCCCACAGCCGCAGCAGTAGCAGCACCGGGTGGCAGCAGCAGTCGTTTCTGGCTGGATATTCTGACAAGAAGACAAGAAAAAAAAAGGGGTAAGCAGCTCGCAGCAGCAGCTCGCTCGCAGCAGCAGCTCGCAGCAAGAATCGGCGGCTACGAGCAGCAGCAGCTCGCGGCGGAAGCAACAGCGAGCAGCGGCAGCGAGCAGCACCAGCGGCAGCAGCAGCCGCGGGAAGCAGTAGCAGCGCGGCGACAGCAGCAACAGCATTGCGCGAGCTGTAGCACCAGCAGCAACAGCAGCATTGTAGCAGCAGCAGCAGCAGAAGCAGCTACAGCAGCGGCGTGCAGCAGGCGCAGCGGCAGCCATAGCAGCAGCGGCGGCGGCGAGCAGCTGCAACAGATGTTGTAGCAGCATTCGCAGCAGCAGCAGCAGCAACAAGCAACAGCCGCAGCAGCAGCCGCAACAACAGCAACAGCAGGCAGCAGCTGCAGCAGCAGCAGCAGCAGCAGCAGCAGCAGCAGTTGCTGCAGCAACCGCAGCAGCAGTTGCTGCTGCAACTGCTGCTGTCGGGCCTGAGGGGGACCCGACGCGAGGGACCCCGCCCAAGAGGGGGGGGGCGTCCGCTCGGTCGGGCTCGTCGTGCTCCCGGAGGGCGCGATAGCGCCGGCCAAGCGCCGGCGCTTGAGCCGGCGCGTGCCGGCCAGACGCCGCCCCCCCGCCGGCTGAGAGGGGCTGGGGAGGCCGACGGGCGGCCTCCGGCCGGCCGCACGCCTGGGGGGGAGCGAGCCTCCCCCTCCAGTGTGCTTGCCGCGAGGGTCGAGCTAAACCGGAGAAAAAAAAGGAGAGACCAAGAGAAGAGAGGGGGGGGTCCTTGATTGGGGCACCCCAGAACAACCCCAAAAGGGGCACCCGAGGAGGTGGCCCCAACAACAAAAAAAAAGGAAAAGGGGGTAAAGAGAGAAAAAAACAGGGGGTAAGGAAAAGGGGATTTTTTTTTATTCTTCACCTTTTAAATGTGGCCCAAGGCCACCACCGTCGACTGACGACGGAACCCGCAGTAGCAGCAACCGTTGTGAGATTTGCAACGGTAGCAGCAGCAGCGAAGGTGGCTTGAGGCCACAGCCGTCGGCTGACGACGGCACCCGGTGCAGCATTAGCACCAAAGACGACTTGAGTTTGCACACTTGAGTCGCACAGCAGCGCACCACTAGCGCGGTGGTGACCATCCTCGTAACGGCGTCGTAGCACATCTGAGAGATTGTGCTTCGATTGCTCACCTCCCCTTGTGGCCTTGTGCCAGTGTGAGCAAGTGTTGTATGCACTCACCCACGCCGAGCTCCTGAGATGAGCACACTTGCGTGGACATGGGCGCAGCCGGCGCCATGGCTTGCACCGAGACCACAAACGTGGCAGACACAGCAGGCACCCTGGCAGTTGCAGCCATGGCACACACCTCATGTGTCCAGTGGCTTTGCCTGCTACTACTGTGGCGACCGGCACCATGGCTGGCGCCAGTGTCGCCACCGCCCTGCCGGGTGGCGGCCGAACTGGATGCGATCCTGTCTCCCTTCTCCTCCATTTGATCTCAAAACGCTATCGGTCGATATCGTAGCGCCCCTCAGCGGAGCTGTGGCAGTGCTGTACACCGAGCTCCAGGGTCTAAAGCGCATGGTGCAACAACTCATAGATCATGTGGTCTCTGAGCGGGTTGTTACCGCCATGCCATTGCAGACTCTTTCCTCTTCCTCGTCATCCTTACCTCCGTCAGTGTCATCACCTGACGATGCCACGCCCCCCGACCTGAGCTCTACATCTCACACCCTACGCTCTGTGCTGGAGGCAGTTGGAGTCATTCCGATCAGTGACCCCTCCACTTCTGGGGTAGTCTCTTCGGCTTGCCATCGTCGTTCTCGGACTCAACACGCGAGGCGACGGATAGCAAGTTTGGCGAGACGTGTGCAGGAGGCAGTAGCAGACGCAGCAGCGGCAGACGTCACCACGGAGCTGACTCCTTCCTCCCCAGTTGCAAAGTTGGCATGGCACCCCTTCGCAGCTTCTACCGGTGCGTCGGTCGAGGGGGGGATGGAGTGTTCGCCGACGCCCACCGACGAGTGCATGAGGGATGCGACAGACGATGCTTCACGACAGGGCGCTCTCAGTGAGGACGAGCCATCTGACGAGTGGTCCGACGTCGATTCGGAGACTACAGTTGACGCAGCAGAGACCACAGAGGCAGGTGGGGCAGTACCAGTGGATGAGGCAGTAGTAGCAGTAGCAGTGTCAGCCGGCACATGTGGAGCAGACGTCCGTTCCGCTACATTGGTGACCAGTGAAGTGTCACCAGACGTCCAGGCAGTGGGTGTGTCGGCCGCCATCGACGTCGTGACAGTAGCACCAGTTGCAGTCAGTGCTACTGACGGGACGTTGGCAGTAGACGCGGCTCTGGGAGGAGTCTCAGGTGACGAGATCCCCTCGTCTCCTGTCCATGATTTGGTCTGCCGAGTCCCCACAGCTCCTGCCGAGGTGCCAATCATGGGGGGGATAGTGTGTCCGCTGACGACCGCGACGGATCTCGGCATTGGTGATGCGACTACTCTACAGTGCAGGATGATCGAGGCGGATCGCTGTGACGGAGACTCTTCGTCAGAGGAGGATTGGTCCGATGCTGAGTCAGAGTCGAGGATGGAGTTGGTGATCATTGATGTTTTGGCGGGTGACGTGACGACGGCCGATGCCGGAGCTGCGCCTGACGATGCGCTCCTGCATTAGCTGGTGTGGAGACAGCTGCCATGGTGCCAGGAGCAGCAGCAGCAGGAGCAGGTGATACAGATGCTGATGCTCGGCCCACAGCAGACACCCAGGTGGTTCTGGCAGATAGTGTTGGGCAGCAGGAGGAGGTGATTGAGTGCCAGGATGAGGTACATCTCCTCGATGAGGACCACTCGTCCGTCGTGGAGCGGTCGGACGCAAGGTCGGAGGCAGACATAGAGGCCCAGTGCACTGCCGTTCTTGTAGTAGCTGTGGCTAGAACACGCGATAGCCTCTCGGTGAGAGAAGACGTCCGCGTGTGCGACATGGAGGATGCAGAGGGAGCTGCAGACATCCGACACCCCGCTACCCTGACCGGTGTCGTTGACACCATGGCGGTTTCAGCCGATGACATAGCTACGCTCGTCCGAGCTACAGTTCCTATACCCGAGCGCCTACACTCTACGGTCGACGAGCATGAGGCAGTGGTGGCTCGAGCAGAGGCGCACGTGCAGAGTCTCATGGCCGAGCTCCGGCAGGCCAGCAGCCGTTGGTACACTACAGATGCTTCTGCACGACAGGTTGCTGAGATGTGCATGGAGGATGTGCACACCCGTCTTGAGGCTGCAGAGTGGTCCCTACAGGATGCACGTTGGCGACTGGCGGACGCACAGCAGCAGGTGGGCGATTGGTTGTGCACCAGGAGCTTGGCGTTTCTGTAGGGTGTATGGGTTCCCGATGATAGCGACGACGTTGTAGCGGCAGATACACCGACGGATGACGATGTCTGGCCACCTGACACCCGAGTGTCGAGTGTGTCAGCAGCAGCCAGTGACGCCGCAGCACCACCTCCTTCTGGTGCAGCTGCTACGGATGCGGATGCGCTCAGTGGTGACGACCCCTGCCAGCAGTTGGTGATCAGGCAGCAGCTGAGTCGCCTATTGGCGTGGAGAGCTTCCTACGCGACGAGGAGACGAGGATGCAGGAGGCAGTGACTCGCGCCGACGTGCACATGATGGAGGTCCACCATCAGATTCATTCCGCGACTGACCGCCTGCACGCGGTAGATGCAGCTAGCCGGCAGGCTGCCGCAGCTGAGCTCGACGAACTGCACACGCGTCTCGACGCAGCGCAGTCCGTGTGGCAGCGTGCAGCACAGCAGCTTGCATGCATACGGGAGGCGATACAGTTGGAGGACGCCCTCAGCGCTGCACCAGTCACATCAGCACATGACGACAGTAGTGACGACTACAACAGCGATGACGATGACAGCGACGACGCCGCTCTGGGGTGAGGCTCTGTGCGGACACATCCCACCAGCATCGTCGTCACCCTTGCTATTGCTATGCAGGGGTATGTGGCCATGGGGGAGCCGCGCTCCCTCCTCACGGATTGTGTTGGGAGCAGCCATCAGCTTTGCTCGTACTGTCAGCCTCTGCAGCCCAGGGGGAGTGTTGGTGTGTGGACTTTGGTCTGACATCTTTTGACGACAGCGAGGTTACTTAGGGTGCAGCACGATGCTATGGTCCAGGTTATGCTGGTCGAGACCCGCGCACCTGGTGAGTTTTACCGGTGTGACGTGGGGACCCATTGCATACATGTGTTATGTATGATCCATGCATGACGTGGTCGAGACCCAGGCACCCGGAGACACTTTTCCGGGGTCATGAGGAGACCTGTTTCTCTGTCTCTCTTGCTTGATGTTTGACATGTAGGTGTGTGATTCACTTCGTGCATGGTTGAGACCCGGGCATTTGGTGGGATGCACCATTGTCACGAGGAGACCCTGTGCTGTGGTATGCTTGATCAGTGCTCGCGATGATTGGTTCCCTCAGCCATCATCTCTTGCCTTCGCTCAGACATCATTATGTTGACAGTTGTGTCAGCCAGGGGGAGTGTTGGTGTGTGTGGCTTCCACCTGTCACGAGCGACGGCAGGGAGAGCAGCGCTACAGGAGAGCGCGACGACACTATCCTTGATGCGGACGCAGTTGGCACGGGAGCACCGACGAGTGGTGGCTCCATCCACCAGCAGCTGCCAGAGAGCTGCCACGGCGCCCTGGGTGCTTGTCGGGGTGCTTTGCAGTTGTTCTGCAGCCGCTAGAGTTTTCTCGGTGGACTGACTCTTGAGCCCGATTTGCATGTTTTGTATTTCCTATCGACCGATCGGCGCCGGACTTGTGTGTGTGACCAGTCGTAGCGTCCAGCTTGAGATTCTGCATCTCTAGGTTCAGACGACGTAGCGTTCTGATTTGTCTGCGCAGAGTTACGGCCAAAATAGTGTTTTTGGGCCGGTTTTAGGACAGACCTTGCACTGCCGCGTGCGACACCTGTCATGCGCCGCGGCAGGTATTTATACTGTGGACTTGTCATTTGTTATCTCTCTCTCTGCAATTATGTTCAGTTTGAGTTTCCTGACACTCTGTTCGTGTCCCAACCCAGACCCTTGCAGTTTTGTCTTTAACTTGTGACTGTTGTCACACGATGACCTGGCGCTGACGCCTAGTGTCGCGGCAAGTGGTTAGGAAGGTTCTAGGAAACTTCTCACATGATATATGTGTGAAACTATCATGTTCAAAATACAAGAACAAATTAATATCATTTAAATAAATTCATCATCATAAAAAAACAACATTCATGAAAAAATCGAAAAGAAATGCCCTTTGAGGTTCTTCTACAACATGTCAAATTGTTATATGCAATTGTGTATAGTCAAGCGCATTCGTTAAATTTTCGGTTGTGGTTTTTTAGATGGGTGAAATAGCTCATATACCCATAAAATGCAAAGTTTGACTCTCATCCGCCCGTCGTTCGGAAGAAAAGTAACGATCCGCCCGTGGTTCGGAAGAAAAGCAACCATCCGCCCACCTTGCATTACAAAAGCAACCATCCGCCCAGCCTCCGCAACAAAATCAACAAGCTGCCCAGCCCTTTTTTCATGCTCGATCAGACCATGTGTTTTGGACCTGACATGGAAAAAAGGTGCAATGGTGCATTCGTCTGAGACATAGTGAACGACAAAAATCATGTCATGCATCAATACTACATGGTCTGTGGCAGGATCATGACATTTCTTTTTAGCGTTTCTGGGTTCCTCAGGTATTTTCTGTGTAACGTTGGCATATGCGTTTTTTTATGTACGCCATTGTCACATGCGTTATTTGCTGTGCGACATTGGTATATGTGTAATTTTTTTTACGACGTTGTCATATGCGTTGTTTTTTTGCGACATTGGTATATCAGCTATATAGTTCAGAAAACTGGGTATATCGTGACCGAACCCTTTTCAGATTTTACATCCACACAAGATGTAATTAATCCAGCATAGCTTGAAGTAATTTAAGAAAATTTCGCACAAACCATATACAATGTTTCAGAGCACACATGGGCGAACAAAAACAATTAGTTTGA